>BLSH010029790.1:229390-257390 GCA_018402905.1 Glandirana rugosa
TCGTCTGTGTTATTGAATTTTGAGTCCCCCTATGGGCTTAGTCACGTTGGTGTCCCGGACATAGTCATGTGGTGGCTAGACAATACCCGGGAGAAGGGACTGGAAGTCGGGTATCTTGAGAGATAACTGGCGTATGTGGTGTAGGGGTTCGGTAAGGTAGATGGCCTCTGTCACGGGTCTCTACACGCAAATTCTCATGTGAAAATACATGTTACAGCCATTTTTGTGCCTAAAAGTTCGGGTCCCCATTGATTTCAATGGGGTTCATTGTCCGTGCGATCGTTCGGGTTCTGTCCGGACCCGGACCCGGACTTTGTCCCAAAGTTCGGACGGACCAGCAGAACCCGAACTTCCAGAGGTTCGCCCAACTCTAGTCAGCATATATTTGTACATTTTCGTAGGGTTTGGAGAGTTTGCCCCAGGGCCCTGGACTTCCGCAAGATCATATCTTTGGTGACATAAAAGTGTACTCTTAAACGCACATCTCTGGGCACTGTCTCCGGTAGATGGAATGGCTTGGGGATGTGGTGTATGCGGTCAATAGAGAGTTCTATGGGCTGAAGGTCAGGGAAGAGGGCCCATAACAGATCGGTGGTGTACTGATACAGGCCCTGTGGTTGCACTGATTCGGGTATCCCCCTGAGTTTTAAGTTATTGTGTCTGCTTCGGTCCTCTAGGTCCGCAATTTTAGCGCACAGCCATTGCCTCTCTTCCACGCCATCCTCATTAGCATCCACTAGATCATTAACAGTGTATGCTATGTCGCTAATTGCACTTTCCACAGTATGCACTCTCTCCCCTAGGGAGGATAATTCAGTAGAAAATGTGTGTGTTAGGAGGGAGATGTCAGCGTGTAGGGATTGCTGAAGTGATACCAGCATCTCTTTGAGCAGGGTATCCATCACTGGTTGTTTGTTTGTGGGGAATGGGGTAATGGAGTTGCTTAATGTATCGCTATGGGTAGACGGGGAGGCCCCCTGACTCACCAGGCCGCTTGATGGATCGTCCATCCACATCCGTGTTTTCGCCGGACTGCCACAAGTCGGGCTGGAAAGCTGGGGTGATCGGCAGGAGGGTGAGGTCCTCGGAAAGGTCAGTGTAGTGACTCGCACTGCTGTCGCCAGAGAGAAGGTCGGAGGAGCGGGCACCATCTTGGCTTCTTCCTTGTGGCGCGGTGAGGAAGAATTCGGTCAGTTTCTCAGGCTGCCTGTCTTCCTTTCTTTTCCTCAACATCTCCCTGGTGTTGAGGGTGAGTGTACCGAGTAGGATGGGTAATTTCTTTGGCTTCTGCTGGTCTCTGTCGCTCTGATTCCCCCTCAGTCACTCTAAGATAATGAACAGTCCATGTGTTTGTTTTTGTTTGTTTTATTGAGGGAATTTAACTTGGACGGGGGGGAAATATGGGATGCCCAGTGAAGAATAGTATAATTTATAATGGGACAACTATGTAAGCTCTCTGTACATATCACAACTCCAGCTTCCTCCAACACTTCTCTTACTTGCAGACTGTTATCCCTCCTCTCTCCAGCACATCTCTTACTTGTCAGACACTGCTAGCATACGTGGTTAGGCCCGACACTGGCTCAGCCAGGCCTCAGCAATTGACTTCAAGCCCCTATAGCGTAGCAGAGTTCTGTTCTAGCTGTCCTATTGGTGGACTACTGATCATAGCCAGCCCTTTTCAGGCCTTGCCAGCCCTCCTGGCCGAAGCTGCCTGACTCCACTGCCCATGATACCCCAGTCCTATCCGTTGGCTCTGCACCCATCCCTGACTGCATCATCTCAGTCTTCTCAGGCGTGCCTCACCAGTCCTCCCGATTTTGCATGTCACTCACCAGCCCTCCTGGCTGCAACCGGTGGTTCCCTCCTGGAGACCTGCCCAGCAATACTAGCTCTTGCTGTCCTCTCTTGCTCCTCCTGTGCCTCCTGTCCAAAGCCTTCACAATGTCTTGAAGGCTCCATCCTACACCCGAGCCCAAGGACCAAGGTCACTCCCCCCCAGACTGGGGAGCTCCCTTAAAGGCCCGACAGCCTAGTATTCCATCTCCAGTTCTTCCACCTGACAACTCCTCCCCAGCTGGGGTGACCCTGGATATGTGAGAAGGCCTGCCCCCTGCCGATCCAAGTTGGGGATTGCTCCTGTGAGTCACCCAGCCCTTCCTGAGCCACTCCCAGCCCAGAATGAAAACAAACAGGCCTAGTCACGAGCTAGGCCTGCCTAAATTTACATACACTGCCAGAGAAAAACCTCACTCTAGCAATTCACTAACTAGAGGGTGCTACACTCACCCCCCACCAAAAAAAAAAACAGTCAGTCCCTTGACTGCGGAATTTAGAAAAATAACTCTTGGATCCAGGAGTAAGGGCATCCCATAAAATAAATTGGAGGGGAAAAGAGAACCAACTTGGATGGGACATATACAAATAAGTTATATATCAAATATAGATATATTTCTCTTTGACATTTACAATATGTACATTGTATTCCTACCTATAGATCCCTACAGCTACAAACATCCAATATATACATAGGACCATCTCCCCCTCAGATGCAATCCTCTGTCCACAGAATCCGTTGCTCCAGCCAGAGATATATAGACAACCGTCCCATCCTGACGGGTCCTGCAAAACAGAAAACATCCTAATCTATACATTTTGCAAAGTTTCTGTCAGAAGGTGGTTATAAATCCCACTGACAGAAAAAAAACACTACAGCACAGCAGGGTACATTCCACCTGTAGTTCTGTCAGAAGGGGGTTATAGACTCCTGACAGAGCATCAAAGAAAAACACAGCATAAGTATATATGTTTGTTTTGTTTTTTTCAAAGAACATTCTTGGAATTCCTGATGGGAGGGCCCCCTCCCCAAGTAAACAGGTTCCTTAGAGATAAGGAATATTGGGAGGAGGGGCTCAAAAGAGAACCCTCAAAAGTTGGACAATAATAGTCCGGTACCTCATCCTGGAAAAAATCCCTAACTACTATATTGGAAGGACTATAGCGGTACCATCATGCTACCTCACGACCACCACATTTTTCATTTAAAGTCCCACCCCTTTGCTCCTTTGCACAATGTGCAATTGTTTTACCATTAATTTTAGGGATGGAAGCTACAGCCTTACCAGGCTATTCTAAGCTTCATTTAAAGCCCCACCCCTTTTGTTCCCCCACCCTTCTTTCGCAACATGAAAGTGTACACATATACCACAAGCATAGACAATACAATACATTGCTCTTCTTAGTGTTATTTCTTAACCACCCTACTGCAGGAGGGGATGAGGGATTTGATTTAGCTTTGACGCACTTGCATTTCACGTGGCATAGCCCGCTTCTTCAGGAAAAATGTAACGCAGTCAAACACTAAAATAAGAAATATTACAAATGTCAGTTCCAATTTCAATTTAACAAGTATATTGGCACATTAAGATAACATGTTGCCACACACCTCAATGTTGTATACACGAACAAGCAAATGGAATCACAATGCATGGCCTTTATATGGTCAACTGCTGCCATCCTCTGGACACATGGGATAGTCCCCATACAGCTCTTTATGGAGACCAAGCTCCTAATGTCATTTGATATGAATATCTGTAAAAGGTATAACATAGGGGGATCATAATAACCAGTATGAAACAACCCCATGAAAGAAAAACATTACTGTGTATGAGATATTGCAAAAGGATAGTTGTATGGGGGCCCCTTTTAAATACAAACTACACCCCTACTCCCCAGTTACAAAAAAGTGTCTACCAAAGTCAATTACACTGTTGATGATTACTAGCAGTGTCAGGGAAAAACAGCTTCACCCTCCTTAACATGCCCTACCACACAGAGTAAAAAACCCCCCAAAAAACGGGATATAAATATAAGGATATCAGAATCAAACATAGATTTGTGGTGTTCAAAGCAATGGCCACAGATGGAATGTGTTATAGCAGATATAAGGTAAGATGGTACAACAGAGATCCCATAACAATGGATCCTTAAGCCAGCAGCAACACACTCCCCATCTCCCTCACACCATGAGCAGAAATAAGGCATGGAGGATGGGTCACACCCCATGGCATGCTTAGCTGCCAATTAGTGTCTCCATGTGGGCACAATCAGAAATTGGCGCAGTTACGGACACCGCATCATCAGTAGTGGACCACATCACAAATCACATGCTGCAGAGGCCCAGCCACTCCAAATTCCTCCACCAGCCAATCAATAGCCCACAATCCTGAAAAAAAGCCTATCAAAAGCCAATGGCAGAGATAGAGAGGGATTAGCTAAATACAATGATGATAAATCTAGGACAACCAAATGAATCATTAGGTATTCCAGACAACAACATCAGATCCGAAATATCATTGACAAATACTGGTACCTATTAAAGGCTGATCCCCAGGTAGCTGGCTGCATTAGGGACAAAGCGGAGATTGTATATCGCAGGAACAACTCTATAAGGGATCAACTTGTCGAAAGCTATTTTTATAGGGAAGGTAGCAAATGCAGGTGTAAATATCCAGGAACCCATAATTGTGACGGTTGTGCATACTGCCATTTCTTGTGGCCTGGAAAGACACATTCTTTACCTAACGGTGAAATCCATAAGCAAAGCACTTTACAAATTGTTAGGCTTGTGCAATTTGTTTCGTTCCGAATTTCCTTTTTACCAAATTTTGCAAAATTAAGCAATTCGGACGAATTCCGAATATCTAATTTCCGAATTTTTCCGAATTTTCGTTTTTCCGATTCGAAAATCTGAAAATCGCTGTAATTCGGCAACTGCAGTAATTCGCAGTAATTCATCAATTGTGGTGATTTGGAAATTCAGAAAATTTGCGGTAATTCGGCAATTGTGGTTACTTGGAAATGTGTGGTAATTCGGCAATTGCGGTAATTCGGAAATTTGGAAATAAGAAAGAACATTTGAAATAATAATAAATGTCTATTAAATTATAGGTGTATATAGGGTATATATTGGAATTTCTTTGAAAATTTGGCTGTTAGTGAACTTAAATATGAAATTTATCACTGACAGCCATATTTTCAAGGAAATTCCAATATCTATAATTTAATAGTTATTTATTGGTTAGTTATTATTTCAAATGTTCTTTGTTATTTTCGAATTTTCGAATTTCTGATTTTTGGCTGTTCTGTTTGCCAAATTTCCGAATTACCGCAATTGCCGAATTACCACGAATTTCCAAATTACCGCAATTACTGCAATTGCAGAATTACCGCGAATTTCCGAATTCCAAATTTATCGAATTTCTGAATTTCCGAATTCCTAAATTTCAGAAACGAAAACTAATGATATTTTCAGCCATGCACAAGTCTACAAATTGTCAGACAATGGGGGTTGACATACCTTATGACGTGTATGTGGTAGCTACTATGTCGGAAAATCAAAACTTTTTTTTGGAAATGGATATATGACCATGTATCTGCCATTAAAGAAGGTGATATCATGTCCCCAATCGGGAGACATGGCACATGGAAACATAACAAGAATCTCCATAGTGTAAGGTTTTTTGCCGTCGAACAAATCCATACTGATATATGAGGAGGCGACTGGGATCGCCTAATCCTACAAAGGAAGACTAGATGGATTCATCATTTGGCAGCTACACAACCACCAGGCCTAAATGATGTTATAAACCTTATAAAGCTATAAACCTTTCCTGTAAAACTGGCAGCCTGTTCCTGTTCCTGTCTACTTGACCCCTTGCTTGCTGCATATACACAAATATACATGCAATCTAGTGGTCTTTGATCAATGGTCCTGTGAGTTGAAAGGGTTGTACATACACAGTATCTCACAAAAGTGAGAACACCCCTCACATTTTTTTAAATATTTTATTATATCTTTTCATGTGACAACACTGAAGAAATGACACTTTGCCACATTGTAAAGTAGTGAGTGTACAACTTGTATAACAGTGTAAATTTGCTGTCCCCTCAAAATAAATCAACACACAGCCATTAATGTCTAAACCGCTGGCAACAAAAGTGAGTACACCCCAAGTGAAAATTGTCCAAATTGGACCCAAAGTGTCAATATTTTGTGTGGTCACCATTATTTTCCAGCACTGCCTTTACCCTCTTCAGCATGGAGTTCACCCAAGCTTCAAAGGTTGCTACTAGATACCTCTTCCACTCTTCCATGAGGACATCACGGAGCTAGTGGATGTTAGAGACCTTGCGCTCCTCCACCTTCCGTTTGAGGATGCCCCACAGATGCTTAATAGGGTTTAGGTCTGGGGACATTCTTGACTAGTTCATCACCTTTACCCTCAGCTTCTTTAGCAAGGCAGTGGTCATCTTGGAGGTGTGTTTGTAGTTGTTCCCCAGTGCCGGCAGCACTCATGCAGCCCCAGACCATGACACTCCCACCACCATGCTTGACTGTAGACAAGACACACTTGTCTTTGCACTCCTCAACTGGTTGCTGCCACACACGCTTGACACCATCTGAACCAAATAAGTTTATCTTGGTCTCATCAGATCATAGGAAATGGTTCCAGTAATGCATGTCCTTAGTTTGCTTGTCTTCAGCAAACTGTTTGCGGGCTTTCTTGTGCATCATCTTTAGAAGAGGATTCCTTCTGGGACGACAGCCATGCAGACCAATTTGATGCAGTGTACGGCATATGGTCTGAGCACTGACAGGCTGACCCCCCACCCCCCAGATTTACTCTGCTTATCTTTTTCAATAAATTCATTAAAATGATTGATTTAATAGACAGATTGCTCTCTGGATCATTGTTTGGCCAGTATGGTAAGTCATTTGTTTTTGCACATTTGCATGTCGTTATGACTGGTCCTCTCATTCCCTTCATTCCCCCATATGCTGACGGATTTGTCTGTCTCCCCTTGTGGGGAGGCTGGACCTGGACTGTGTTTCTGTCTTTGTGGGCTGTTAATTGGCCGGTGGAGGAATGGGAGCCGCTGGGCCTCTGCAGGAAGAGCTTTGCTAAGGAAGGAATGAAACCGGGACCGTGTTGTGGTCCACTACTGACGATGCGGTGTCCTCAAATGCGCGCTGCGTCTTTTTGGATGCAACTGTGCCAATTTTTGATTTTTCCCTCCTGGAGACACTAATTGGTGGTTAAGCATGCCACTGGGCGTGACCCATCCTCCATGCCCTATTTAGTTCTCCTCATGGTGTGAGGGAGTTGGGGAGTGTGTTGCTGCTGGCTTAAGGATCCACTGTTATGGGATCTCTGTTGTACCATCTTACCTTATATCTGCTATAACACATTCCATCTGTGGCCATTGCTTTGAACACCACAAATCTATGTTAAGTGTTTGATTCTGATATCCTTATACTTATATCCCATTTTTGGGGGGTTTTTTTACTCTGTGTGCTAGGTCATGTTAAGGAGGGTGGGGTTGTTTTTCCCTAAACCTGCTAGTAATCATCGGCAGTGTAATTGACCTTCGTAGACACTTTTTTGTAACTGGGGAGTAGGGGTGTAGTTTGTATTTTAAAGGGGCCCCATCCAACTATCCTTTTGCAATATCTCATACACAGCATTTTTTTCTTTCATGGGGTTGTTTCATGCTGGTTATTATGATCCCCCTATGTTATACCTTTTTCAGATATTCATATCAAATGACATTAGGAGCTTGGTCTCCCTAAAGAGCTGTATGGGGACTATCCCATGTGTGCAGAGGGTGGCAATAGTTGACCATATAGAGGCCATGCATTGTGATTCCATTTACTTGTTCTTATATATAACTTTGAGGTATGTGACAACATGTTATCTTAATGTGCCAATATACTTGTTAAATTGAAATTGGAAATTACATTTGTAATATTTCTTATTTTAGAGTTTGATTGCGTTACATTATTCCTAAAAAAAGTGGGCTATGCCCTGTGAAACGCAAGTGTGTTGAAGCTAAAGTCCTTCATCCCCTACTGCAGTAGGGTGGTTGAGAAATAACACTAAGAAGAGCAATGTATTGTATTGTCTATACTTGTGGTATACTTTCATGTTGAATTTTAATCTATACAAATAAATCTTTTTGATACCTTTTTATCCTTTTGGTACCGCTATAGCCAATCTAGTAGTTAGGGATTTTTTGTTCAGGTTCCTTAGAGAGTTAGTTCCAAGAACAGACCTTCCCCCTAGTGTCATTGCAACGGAATACATCTGATCAGTTGGGCACCCAGGGTGGCAGGCTGGTCTGTTCCTGCAAAATCAGGGAAAGGAATGACACACATCTGCAACTCTTCAGCAGTCCATGTGGCACTTTAGAGTGGCTGTACTCCAACAGTGGGTCTTCGTGGGCTGTCCTTCCCTCATGATGAGCACCCAGTTCTTGTAGATTGCTCTCCCCAGCCACCATTCTCTTTGAATGTCCTCAAAATGGGTCCAGGTCTCCCTATCTGGCGCCCGCTAGGGCTTAGGGACATGCAAGTAGTCCTAGACCATGTCCCCCTCCCATTTTTCCCAGCAGTTCTCCACAATGTCCATGATCCAGGAAGGGACTTACGGATAATCCAGACCCCACTCCAGAGCAACTTTTCTCTGCACTTCCCGCTGGAATCGGGAGAACCTGGGCAGCTCCTTAGGTCTTCCTTGTCCTGGCAGGACACAGGCATCTTGGGACCTCACAACCTACTGACAATATGCAGGTGCCATTGTCTGGGTGGTGGCAGGTTAGTTTAAAAAGAGCTGCCTAACTTCCGGCGCCGTATGGAGTAGCAGTACTTCACCTCAGCTCCCAGTTCCCGACCTGCCGCTCGCAGACCCTCCGGATAGCCCCCTTACAATAATGGACTGTTTCCTCGAAAAGAGCGGTCTGCAAGTACCGCCGGCCCAAAGCCAAACTGAGATGCGCATGACATGGAGGTGAGTGGCGGTCCCATCCCTCCCTCACAACTGCATGAGGCAGATAACACAGAAAGAATTGCTCAGGCTGTGGCAGAGATTCTAGCCCCCACCATAGCAGCCACTGTAAGGAAAGCTGTTAATGCAGTTATGCTGCTAACTAAAAATGAGCTGGGGGAACATGCCTCTCATCTTAATGAGGCTGAAAACAGAATCTCCAACATAGAGGAAGAACTGTACCAGGCACAGGCAACAGAATAAGCACAGGATAAAATAAAACTAATCAATATGTACTTCAGAAACTTGAAGACTTAGAGAACAGATCGAGATGCCAGCGATTTGTTGAAGTACCAGAATCAATGCAATCTTCTGCTATCTCAGAATTTTGTGCCCGGAGCATTCCTGAAGCCCTAGGCCTACCAAGACACTGGTTGAATGGGCACATCGCATGGGGATATGCTCCTCTTAAACGCACTGTGAGTCCTATTCACTTAAGGAACGGTGCAGGGATGACGGCTGTAGCAACAGGTGATGTGATGTGTTTGTGAGAAGTAACGCCAGTTATCCTTTTGAACAACCAGTGCTATCTCAATCCATTGTGGGTGTGTTATTCGCGATCATCTGGTGAGTCCCCCCACATGGGGGAAACCCCTATTTTGCAGGCACGTGGTGCGGTGGTGGTATACCAACTTGGAAGATTGCACGTATTATGGATTGTATGGACCCACGCACTGTTATGGACTTTCAATTTTATTAATCTAACCAATGTCATTTATAATGATGATTTAGCGCTGATATTATTTAGGTTCACTGCCGAACCTGGATATAGGATGTGTTTTGTTTATTGATAATTAGCAGCAGCTTTAGTTACTTTATCCACCCCCTAACTAAGGGTGGATTGTTTTTATGATTGACCTCTGATTGGCGCAGATTACCGTATCGATTGACTCTCTCCGGGGTCATATTGATTGGATAGATATATTGGTTTGAAGTTATAACTTCAAACTTCAGTAATTTGTCCATTAAGCCACCTGCTTCTGTACAGTTTTTGAAAATATAGTAAATTACCTTAAAAATAATCTATAATAATTATTTGTATATTACTTATTTATGGTGATTAACCCCTTGCCACCCAGGCCAATTCTAACACTTCTCTCCTACATGTTCAAATCATCATTTTTTGTGCTAGAAAATTGCTCAGAACCCCCAAACATTATATATATTGTTTTAGCAGACACCCTAGGGAATAAAATGGCAGTCATTGCAACTTTTTATGTTACACAAAATTTGCGAAGCAAGTTTTCAAGTGTTTTACTTCAGCACTTAAGAATCTCCATATACAACACTTTAATATTTTTTAGAGGTTACATGTTTAGAGTTACAGAAGAGGTCTAGTGCTAGAATTATTGCGCTCGCTGTTTGCCAGCTTATGTAACCTGTGTGTATCTGGCTCTGATACTAGCCAGTGCCTTACCAGCCACTGACCTCACTGCACATCCCTGGCAGATATCCTAGAACTGACCAAATGTACACACGCTGACGCCACCTTATACAAATACGGTAACAAATCGGGTAAGCTTCTGGTGAGACTGTGCAAAGGCCCAAATAGTCCCACTCATATCACTGTCATTCGGGATTCCTCAGGCACTCTCAGAAAAACACCACAGGAAGTCAATAAGGTCATGCAAAAATGTTATCCTTCCTTGTACGCTCCTGACCCCATTGATCACAGCATTGCTCAAAACTTTCTTGACAAACTAGACCTACCTATGGTTACTCCGTCCCAAATTGAGACCCTAAATGCACCTATTTCCAGCCTAAAAATTTCCACAATGATCCAACATCTTGCCCCCAGCAAAGCCCCAGGACCTGATTGATTCACAGGGTAATTTTACAAGACCCTCCAAGAGTTAGTAGAAAGAACCTACCCTCCTCAGGGTCTACAATGACATCTGGGGAGGAGGTCTTTACCTACCCTTTGTAAACCAAGCCATTATAAAACTTCTATCAAAGAAAGGCAAAGGCCCCCTTTAACAGGGCTAATATAGGCCCATTACACTTTTGAATTTGGATGTCAAGATCCTTTTTAAAATTGTGGCTACCAGACTTGCTACTATCATCCCCACCTTGATATACCCAGCACAGTCAGGGTTTGTAAAAGGGAGGACAGCTTTGCTAAACATCCGCAAGGTATTGATGGTATTAGAACATGCCAAAAGACACCCAGGGGTAACTATGCCATTATCACCCTGGACACGGACAATGCCTTTGATAACGTCAGCTTTGATTGGCTTTCAATGGTCTTGACTAGGATTTGCTTTACTGATTCCTTCAATCATCTTGTTAGCTCCATGTATACTTCTCCCGTGGCCAGGATGGTAGTGGCAGGTCTCCTTACTTAAGAATTCCGTCTCTACAAAGGTACAAGACAGGGCTACCCCTTATCACCTTTACTCTTCAACCTGGCACTAGAACCCCTCTCTAGATTCCTAAATCCTACACGGGATATACATAGTTGAACACAAGTTGCAGTCAACTATCTTCGCAGACAATGTTCTCATATTCTCAGACAACCCCACCTGACATGATCACTATTATGAGAACCTTTGAAGAGTTCAAACTCTGCTTAGGTCTACACATAAATTACAACAAAAGTGAAATTCTTCTTAGGCCCATCTCCAAACCCAACCTGGACATCCCACTCACCCTTCTCCATAGCCAAATCTTACATTACTTACTTGGGTATCAAATTGGGAAAATTATTTCTTCATTGTACACCTTGAATTATCTCCCTCTAATTAACAAAATCACTCATGAATTGGAAAACTGGATGGATCTGCCTCTTTCGCTTCTGGAGAGATGTCATTTATTTAAAATGGTCAGTTTCGCTCATCTACTTTACCCATTGCAAACTATACCATTGCTCTTAAAGCATAAAGACATTCAGCTACTGAATAGAGCCATTTCCAAATTTATCTGGCGACAAAAGAGACCATGCATTGCACTAACAAAGCTACATCTTCCCAGGGGCAAAAGGGGCATTTGTTTACCAAATGTTAGAGTGTACAACCTAGCATGCTTATTGAGAATAGGACTAGACTGGTCTCTAATGGCTTCTCGATACTCTAACTATACTCTCAAATCAGCAATAGCACCTCCCTTTTCATTGGCGGCACTGCTACACTGCCACTGGAAATCAATCTGTTCAGACCTACAACACAACCTTCTTTTACGAGATACAGTCATAGCTTGGAGGGAAGTACGTAAGTGCCTAAACGTCCCCCACTTCATCTCCAGGCACCTACCGATCCAAGCAAACCCCAATTTTCCTCCATGAATGGAACAACAAATCTACACTTTATGGCAAAGAAATGGTCTTATTGAATTTTCCTCTCTCTGTGATTTGGATTCAGGCAAACCCTATGCCTTCTCAGACATAACCCAGAAATTCTCTCTGCCAAAATCCCACTTGTTCTACTTCTATCAATGTGTTAACTTTATCCTCACCTCATGCAGGGAAGGAGGTAAGAGATTCAGGATATCCATCACAGATTGTTTACTCCAAGCAGGATCCTATACAATCTGACATGTACAAACCTTTAACCTGCAAGATCACTCCCCCCGTTCTCTTCCTATTCTGCCGTGAATTGGGGCAAGGACTTTCCTGATCCAGAGTTACTTGACAAAATTTTGCATGGGTAAAACAAAGTCCTGCAGTTGATACCTTGTGAATATTGTAGGGAAACAGAAATGAAAATACTTCACCGCTCTCATATACCCTTCCTTGTGGATAAAAATAATTCTCAGTCGATGTCTTGTCCTCTCTGTCACCAGACGAGACTTACTTTAACACACCGTTTCTGGACATGTAAATACATTTCCACTTTCTGGGATCAAACCATATATTTTTTATTCAAGGAATTACCCTGCTACATCTTCCAAAAGACCCTCTACTTTTAATATTTGGTTATTGGGACAAGCAACTCATGATATGGTCTTATAATGCTAAATATCCACATAAAGATCGGATCGTCATTTGCCTTTTCACAGCACGAAGAGCAATTCTTAAAAGCAATACGAACTTTAACCACCCGGCCGCAAAAGAACGCTTCATCTCACGATGGGAGGCTTTCATAAACTCAACTCTACCTCAGGGTACACTTAAGACTTTTCACAGTCCTTTCATTTACTGCAAGGATCTCCAGTTGTACGATGAGTTCTCCCCCCACCCCTCCCTTCACCTCACTAAAACCTTCAGGGATTTGAACCGGATTATATACTTCTTAACAGAACACCGACCAGCGAATAACAAACATCTCATCACTTTTCATAGAACAGCAAGTCTAAATGCTCTAGTTAAGGGAAGCAGTTGCAGGACCCCCCCTTATGGTTTGGTAACTCTTCTTAGAAGATCCATCCAGTTCCTATATTCTTATATTGTTCTCAGACTTTTTATCTCCAATGTATAATTGTTAAAATGTCTATTTCGGGCAACTGGGAGTCCCTCCTGTTGCTCTCACCTCATAGCTGTATAATTAATTCTTCAATAAATTATTTTGAAAAAAAAAGAGCTACCTGCTGTGGATGGGGGCTCCTGTAGCTTCTTCAGCTCCCAACACTGGCTCCGGCCCATCTCCTCCATCCCACTAAGTCTCCAAGGCTTGGGAACCTCCTGTCTCACATTCCTCAGCAATTGCCTTTTGCAGGCAGGGACCATGGGCCCCTATAGTGTAGAAGATAGAAAGTTCTGTGCTAGCTGTCCTATTGATGGTCTAGTGATCCCAGTCAGCCCTCTTCAGGCCCCGCCAGCCCTCCAGGCCAAAGCTGCCAGACTCCACTGCCCATGACACCACAGTCTTCTCTGCTGGCTCTGTACACATCCCTGACTGCATCCTCTCAGTCCTCTCAGGCGTGCCTCCCCAGTCCTCCCGACTATGCATGTCACTCACCAGCCCTCTGGCTGCAACCAGTGGTTCCCTCCTGGAGACTTGCCCGGCAATACTAGCTCCTGCTGTCCTCCCCCTTGCTCCTCCTGTGCCTCCTGTTCAAAGCCTTCACAATGTCTTGAAGGCTCCGTCCTGCACCCAAGCCCAAGGTCACCCCCCAAAACGGAGGAGCTCTCTCCAAGACCCAGCTCCCCAGCTGGTTGACCCTGGGTATTTAAGGAGGCTTGCCCCCTGCCAATCCAAGTTGGGGATTGGTCAGGGCTCCTTAGAATACCCAAGGTGACTACACCTCCCCTCTCCATCTCTCTCCTCAGAAAACTCCAGAAGCTTCTGGAAAGAAGTGGGAGGTCCTGATGACACCACCTGTGAGTCCCCCAGCTCTCCCTGAGCCGCACCCAGCCCAGAATGAAAACAACAGGCCTAGCCACCAGCTAGGCCTGCCTAAATTTACCTACACTGCCAAAGAAAAACCTCACTCTAGCACCTCACTAACTAGAGGGTGCTACATTATATACACTGGTCTGTATATAATGTACAGTATGGTGTCAGGGTACAGACTGGTCTGTATATAATGTACAATATAGTGTCAGCAGGGTATAGATTGGTCATATACCCTGTAGTCCATATTGTACATTATATACAGACCAGTCTGTTCCCTGACACCATACTGTACATTATATACATTATGTACAGACCAGTGTATATAATGTATAGCACGGTGTTAGGGTACAGACTGGTCTGTATATGGTGTCAGGATACCCACCCTCAGTACCCTCAGTTTGCTTCCAGAATCAAGAGACACTTCCACAGGTGCCTATACAATTCTATACACAGTCCTCTACATGTTCCCACTTCAGCACCCAAGCGCCTTGAAGACCCCCCTGACATTGGATGGCACAGGCAGCTCTCCTATTGGCTTTCATTAGTCCAGGAAGGGAGGAGTCACTCTTTCCCTCAGTGGATACAGGGAGGGATTTACATATATCGCCTGCCCCGCTGCCCGATCTCACTGATGAGAAAGGGAGCCGCCTCTGTGCAGGTGCCACCAATCTAAGTGACTGCCTGGCTGGGGGATTTCCACCCCCCCATCCTGCCAACGGTGCGCTGCCGACGGGTGTCACCCCTCTGGCGGGTGTCACCCGAGTGCGGCCCACACCCCCCACCACCGATGGGGACACGTTCTTGTGACCTTGATGACGCCCCCAAGATATCCTCACTGTGGAGAGATTTTTTTCTCACTTTCTGCTATGGGACAGAAAGTGAAAGGAAATCTCCACAGATGGCAAAAAAAAAGAAAAAATAGACGTGTGTTATAACCCCCCTAAGGCTGGCCAAACCCTGTCAATTTTTGTCTCAACCAGCGGTTTGAACTATAGAAAATGGCTCAATTCCCCCATCCACATCAAATGTATGGATGGGGGAAATTAGTTATTTTTATTTGATGTGGATAGGAGAATCCCTCCCACTGTGTTATTGTATACTGGCAGAGGGGAGACTTCCCTACTGTCAAAATACACTGATTAGTATTTCCAGCTATAGCCGGCAGCACTGCTCAAGAACAAATTTTCCAACAGGCTGCTTGTACACAAGTTAATCGACAGATCAACTTGTGTACAACGAGCCTGCCCATACATGGATCAAAATTTGTCCGGTCACTGCCGAACTGGCCAAATTTTGATCCATTTATGACCAGCTTTACTCTATCCAAAATGAAAAAAAAAAGTTTAGTAACTCTTTAAGACCTTTACTATGTACAAAATCCATCGCCTGGTTGTAGGCCTGTCTATTCTCGGAAAATTAGGAGGCCACATTGTTTGATATCACAAAGCCACTTTGGGACCATTCCAACCACAGTCCTCATTGCATAACTTAACAGTCCCTTCTTTGTATACAAATGCTTTCTTCTTTCTTCCTTAAAGTAAACTTGTATAGTAAGAAATATGAAGGTTGCATGTCTGACTGCCTCCATACTTTTAATACTCAATATTTACAGTTAGTGACCAGGAACAGGCATGTGGCGGTGAAGTCACAGCAAGGTCAGAACCCCTGATCTGGATACTTTGGATAAGTAACTCATAAAGTATAAATGCCAATATGTCTGCCTTGACAGCTAGGCACTAGCATTTTTGTAGATTGAGCCCTACAATGGCCCCTACATCAACCTCCAAATAGCATTTACATCAGCTCCACACTTCCTGCCCCAATGGAAATACCTTCCTGAATACCAAAAGAATAGATAACTACATTTAATAGTTCAAGTGGAACCAAAGTCTGCAATACTTACCTCTTATTCAACGGTCCAACTTCCCTTGCCAGAGCCAATATCTTCTAACCGAAAGCTGTGGCCTCCCTCATTGGTTGAAACTGGATGATGTAACCTCTGCACATGCTCAGGAGTTCAGCTATCCTGTGACCCAAGCTAAACTGACAGGTGCCGCTCACTCTCCACCGGGTCCTCTTATGTAGCAACTGCGTGGAGTACAGACAAGGACAGAGCTCATCCCAGCTGTAGACATCTAATGGAAAAGGGACAAGTCCTTGCAGTCTCACATCTCTGAAAATCCCTGTAAGAAGGGGTATGACAGCCTAAGCCCAGGCTCCAACCATGCCATCCCCCAATGTAATGGCCTGGTTGGAGCCTAGGCTAAGACTGTCATACATTTTCTTATAGGGTTTTACAGAGTTGTGCGACTTCCAGGACTTTTCCCTTTTCTATTAGTTCAGCCATTCTGGCATGCAGGATCTGTTCTGCAATGAAAATTAAGCTGTGCTTGTGCTTCTCCTAGTACATTCTAGTGAAGACTGTGAGCAGGCAGGTAGGTTTATTTTCGCAGCCGACCTCCAGCGTTACTGTGGTGTGCAGGCTGTGTGCAGTACTTTTTTTCCAGCATAGCACAGGTCACTACATGTTGGCCAATAGAACTCAGTGAAATGATACGGTGAGACATTTCAATAAAGTTTGCTTAAAAAAAGTGAACAGTGTGATCCGCTTGGACTGCAGCACACACTAGCCACTGCATTACAGTGCAGCGGCTGGTGTGAACGAGCCCTGAAGGTCAGGGTCAGATTTACCAGTAAAGTTTTCTATAGAGCCTGCCTCTCAATGATAGTTGATAGCATTTGGTATATGTGATAACCATATGGTCTAACAATAACCCATCTGTCTGTAAGTTTGGACATGTGGGTCTTATCCTTCTTTATCCATAGATTGTATTGTTGCCATATAACTGTACTTGTGACATAGATTGGGTAGACTTGAGAAAGTACTACAGTCAATCTACCCCTGCCCTTATCCTTATTTTCAAAGAGATTGTTAGTTTGATATAGATGTGGGGGTTTATATCCTAGATCATATATCACCATGACACCTGTATAATAATATCTGCACTCTGTGTTTATTTAGAGGAGGGAGTATTTATCTCCCCGTTACAATATAAGTTAAATACACGAGTAATGACTATATCAGCAGTGTCCACGATTGCACCTGAAGTGGGCTGTGCACTTCTATATAAATTGCTTTTATTATTTGGGTCACTTTAAGTGGAGAGGGGGTGGAACTCAGCCTGACATTTAACAGAGTCACAGCCAACTGTCCCACGTGTCCTGATGAAGTTCCGGTGGGGGGGGGACGAAACATGTAGATGCTGATGCAGGGACCTGCCCCCCATATGGCCCAACCACTGTATGTCCTTGGAGAACCCACAGATATGACATCCAAACATTTGGATTCCATCTGGCCATACTAGCGATTGGAGATCAGAGCCGTCTCAAGTGAGATCAGCTCACTCAATATGGCGTGGAGACTTTGGTTGCCATGAGTGACCCGTGAATGCTCCACACAAGTCGGGAGGCAGTTTGGCGGCTTCATACCAACATATCTGGAAGGGAGCATGGACTATACTGGACACAGGCTATACGGCTGCATGATTAATAGGTGAAAAGCTACCAGATAGATTTGGGAATCTCCCTGTGCCTTTGAAGCCGTCCTAGTTGTATGATGTGGTAGTCTCAATAGTACAGCAAACAGCCCATTCAATAGGAGATAGCACTCTCCAGCTCACACTACATTATCCATCTCCAATCTTGTCTGGCTACATTGTTGCATTGATGGACTGTCCAGTCTCAGCTTTGCTTGTCTTTGTTCTCTTAGTCATCTGGACCTTATTCACCTGACACCACAACATGAACCAGCAGGTCACTGCTTTTGTATGAGGCTCACCATGTCATCCTACACGTGCTACTGCCATCAGGGTCTATTGCCATTGACTATGACTAACTGACTTCCATGACTGACTGGGTTTAGTCTCTAGGTTTCAGGAACCTGGATTATTCGCAGGCTGAGTTAGGCAGGTCCATGGGTGAACATCTCCTTGCTCTGCTTGCTCTGATGAAGTGCCCCATTCTCCCACCGTGGCTTTAAGGCACAGCAGGGCCTGGGCCACGTATTGCTTCCCTGGTTGGGTGGTTTCTAGGGCTTGTTGGGGGAGGGTGGTCTCAGCACCCTGGTGGGGCTGTATCCCCCACCTCCTCCCTGATTTGGTGAGGAGTGGTTTTAGTTGTGAGTGGGTTATGGGGAGGGTGCCATACGAGAGGTTTAGTTTCAGGTGGGGAGGTGGAGTTTATCCTTTGTGGGGGATCTTGGCGTTTTTTATTGCTGATACATGTTTTTGCCTTTGATGGCAATACATTTTGTGGTTTACTCACTGGGCGTGTTGAGTCTTCCCCATTTTTTTGTTTTCATAGTTTTGCTCGTATTTACTATTAGGCATAAAGTCTGTTTCTATAGACATATAGAGATGGGGTCTTGCTGTATATATATCGGTCTAACATTTTTTCACTCTCAGACATACAGTCATCTCAAATAAACCTATTCAAACATTATTCCAATATTCTAAGCCAGGCTAGGACCAGTAAAGTAAGAAAATACTTTGTGCAAAGGAGGTCGACGTAACAAACAAGTTGCCTGGGCACCAAATGTGTCATCAATGGACTCCAGTGATGGAAATCTGACTCTGGTTAAAGTCAATGTTAATTTTCCCAGGAGAACTGCAGAATGTCTTATACCCAGTTAAGATATGTTTATTTTCTTATAGTGTTTTGAATGTTCCACTTCAGATCAATTAAGTGGTAACCAAAAAGCCAGAACTATTTTAAAAGCTGATAAGAACTCAGTGAAGCAGACAGAGGAAGATTGATTATTTTAGGATACAGTTGGCCAATGAAGAAAACAAGGAATATCTCAAAGGAAAAGAATGTGACAAAACGGGCTATCGTTTCACTATAAAAAGTAATCAAACTGGCAGAGGGATTTATCAGAGGAGGGATAATTTATACAAACAAATTAGTAAAAAGTATATCTGACTAGCCATGTATCACAACAGATTACATTCCTCTTGCCAACAGTATACATATTTATGGATCTCTTTTATCAGCCATTGATGTGAAAGACACATACACTAGATAACCAAAAGTATTGTGACACCTGCCTTTACACGCACATGTACTTCAACGGCATTCCAGTTTTAGTCCGTAGGGCTCAATATTGAGTTGGCCCACCATTTGCAGCTATAACAGCTTCAACTCTTCTGGGAAAGCTGTCCACAAAGTTTAAGAGTGTGTCTATGGGAATGTTTGACCATTCTTCCAGATATGCATTTTTGAGGTCAGGCAATGATGTGGAAGAGAAGGCCTGGCTTGCAGTCTCCGCTCTAATCCATCCTAAAAGTGTTCTTTCGGGTTGAGGTCAGGACTCGCTCATCCAAGTCTTTTTGGACCTTGCCTTGTACACTGGTGTTGGAACAGGAAGGGGCCATCCCTAAACTGTTCCCACAAAGTTGGGAGCATGAAATTGTCCAAAATGTCTTGGTATGCTGACTCCTTCACTGGAACTAAGGGGCCAAACCCAACCCCTGAAAGATAACCCCACATCATAAACCCCCCTCCACCAAATGATTTGGACCAGTGCACAAAGCAAGGTCCATAAAGACATGGATGAGCGAGTTTGGGGTGGCGGAACTTGACTGGCCTGCACAGAGTCCTGAGCTCAACCCGAAAGAACACCTTTGGGATGAATTAGAGCGGAGACTGCGAGCCAGGCTTCTCATCCAACATCAGTGCCTGACCTCACACATGCACTTCTGGAAGAATGGTCAAACATTCCCATAGACACACTCCTAAACCTTGAAGGAAAGCCTTCCCAGAAGAGCTGAAGCTGTTAGAGCTATGGGTGGGCCAACTCAATATTGAACCTATGGACTAAGACTGTGATGCAATTAAAGTCCCAATAATTTTGGTAATATAGTGCATAATGTACAATGTTGCCAGGCTCTGCTTTCTACACTAAGGCTTGGTTTACACTGGCCGGGGGCGGTAAAACCAGGAGATTAAGTTGCAGCAGCCGGAAGTGGTTTTACTCATGCTGTGTAAAACATTGTACCCCTTGTCAACTTCAGCAACCAGTACTGCTGCCAAACATGACCCCTGGAGCAGCTGTGTGGGCTTTACAGGGTTAAAATGCCAGGGAAGAGGGGATTCACACCTACCTGATAAACACTCTCTGAAAAGCATTCCAACATGGATCATTCTTCACATGGCAACTAAAAATGTAAATGAGTGGTGAGGCATTAGAACATCTGTTTGGTTTATATTGCTACCTGTGCCCCGATTATGGAGACTCACCCTCTCTATTTGTCCTGTTTACCATTATCATTGAAAGTGAAAGTAAAAGAAAATCCCAAATTGTGGGAGAAATATTCCAGTGGGGACACTACTTCTGGTGACCCTCGTAACACTTGGCAGGGGTTTCTTCTTACTTTCTGTTTTGGCTAGGGGGCAGGAAGTGAAAGGAAATCTCCCCAAACTCAAAGGCACATTGGAAGTGAATAAAAAAAATCTTTTTAATCTGGTTTTCAGCCAAAATCTGAATGGATTCCCCCAACCACACAAGTGAAGTGGAATCTTCCTGTGTTATTGTTTTCTGACAGCACTGCTGAGCCGGCCAAATTCGATCCATCTGTGGCCAGCTTTAGAACAGAAAGAAACACTGCAAGTTAGCATTTAAAATATTTGATATTTCTGTGCTTTTACATGTGATTTTGTAAGTTAAGGGATACAGTATCCTTAAAGTGGAACTACACTGCATCTGTGCACCACAAGCCATAAATGCTATTTAATTCAAAGTAAACTCCCCCATCCATCCATGTCTCTATGCTTTATTTTATTGAGAAATAACTTTGAAAAGCACCCCCCTATCGTTTCTGGCCATGACCATCTTGAGTAAAGGCAGATGATTCATGTAGCATTTACTCCCTAAAATCCACTTGTCCTTAGCTCAGTGATGCAAGCAGAAGAGGGTCTGCTTAGCTGAAAAAGCCCCAACCCCCCTTCTGAAGACTCCTGGGGATGTATGACATTTGCCTAGGCAAGAAACCAGGAAGTAACTGAAGAAATGTAAAAAAAAAAAAAAGGTTTAAAACAAGCAAATATGATATACTTTCTTATCCATTTACTAAGACTAGCAGCATAAGGATTAAAATAGTCAATGCTGATTGAGAGAGTGAAGTTCCGCTTTAAACCAGCAGGTGAAGGAATCAGCGAACTTACTGATCCCCTCACTACCTCTTTTGCTTTCAGTCAATTTCAGTTAAGCCTCGTACACACGGTTCGACGGTCGTACGACCGAATGGACCAAATCGTATGTTGGCTGTTGTATCTAGCATACTGACATGCACTACACGATCGTACGACCAAGCTGAACGTAGTGACGTGTTATGAACGTATAAAGAGAAAGTTCAGGTACATGTAATTAGTGTCTGGCCGTTCCTGACTTCTGAGCATGTTTTGCACAATACAACTTGTTGGACCAACTTCTCTGTACACACAATACAACGGTCGTAAGACCGCTTGTTGGTACTACCAAGTTTTCTAGTTTGCTCATACAACTCCTGTTGTACGACCGTTGTACGTCGGCAGTTCTAATCGCACGTACTAACGATCAATTTCACATACAACGGTCGTTCATACGACCTGTTGTATACGACCGTGTGTACGAGGCATTAGGCTCCAATCACATTTGGCGTTTAGGGAGGAATTGCTGCTATATCAAATTGCACTACAATTGCAAAACAAATTGTTTGGGTGGCATTCATTGTCGATGACACCTATAACATGGTGAGATAAATCGCTCAACAAGCAGGGGCTTTTTTTGGGCCACAAGCACGATTGGCACATGATAATCGCAGCAAAACAGCCCCGTGTTTATGTGCAATTGAAAATGAATGGCACCCAAACATGTGTTTTGTGATTGTAGCGCTATTTAAGCTCTGCCCGAAATCCCCTGATGAAGTCACGTAACCGTGACATAGCGCATAGGTCATAGATCAGAAGTGGGGAAAGAGGAAGTCTGGTACTCTATGTGTATTAAACATTGTTAGGGCTCGTTTACACTTGGTTTGGCTTCAACGCACATTAAAGCCCCTACTGCTTCAACAGGCTTTTATGATGTGTTTTGATGAGGCTTCAGTGGTGCTTCAATGAGGCTTCGGTGGTGCTTCAATTAGGCATATTTGAAGCTTTGTTGAAGCTTGGCCGATGCCCTGTGTGTTTGTTGATATCTCACACCTGCAATTTCTCTAAAACAAAGAGAAGCTAAAGCTGAATTACAGCCTCTGAAAAGCTGCAGATGCTTCAAGCGAGCTTCAAACAAGCTTTGCCATAGACTTCTATGGAGGCATTGAAGAGGCTTTGAAGCCTGGCTAAAGCTACATGGGGTATAATTTGAATATGAAGCGAAGCAAAGCCAACGCAAGGTGTAAACAGGGCTGTAAGCATTTTATTTAGTAACAGGAGCTTTGACTGGCATTAAGAGAGCTTTAACAAAACGTGTCTGACGCCTTGTTTTGAAGCAAGTGTATACAAGCCCTTATGGCATTTTTAATGTTTTAACATGTGAGTGCATTTCTTAGCAAATTAATTGGATTGTATGTTTACCATACTACCCTATGGGAGCTTTTTCTCTGTATTTTGCTTTACTGAGAGCTATGTAGTAAGGCCACATGAATATTTAAAGCAGTGGTTCTCAACCCTGTCCTCAAGTACCCCCCAATAGGCCATGTTTTGGGAACCTCTCTAAAGCCCTGTACACATAATGCGAAATTCGTATGGGAATTTTTACCGTTAGTATGCTCCTTTCGACAGACAATTTTGATTTTTCAGACGACAAAAGCTGGATGTGCAGGCTAGGAAATTGTTTTCGTACGTCAAGTCATTGTCCAATTTTCATATCATTAGTACAGTTTTTGTATGAAAAAAATCGTACGATCAAGACTACGCATGCTCAGAAACGAAAAAGTACATACATGAAAGCTATTCAACACAATACGTCACTTCTGACGTTGAATTTGGTCGTACGAAAATGTTCATATGGTTAGTAACTTCTTCACTTTCTTTTTTTTTTGTTGCAATACTCTTCACTTCCAAAATGAGACAAGCATCCAACAAAAAATGGACGTTTGGTCATCCGAAAATCAAAGTGTATATACGAGGCTTTAGATAAAATAGCTGTCCAAAATACCAAGCCATTGACTCTGATTTAAAGCACCAGTGGAAGATAATGGAAAACCTGCAAACATGGCCTGTTGGGGGTACAGGGTTGAGAACCACTGATTTATAGTAACCGAATCCTCACATCTAGAGATACTTCAATAAGGGAGACCCTTGTGGACAGAGATAGAAGTGTCCCATACAGTGGAAGCTTTGTGCCTGGAGGATTGGATTGATATATGTCCTTATTTCACATAGTGGAGGACATTGGAGGTGAGAGTTCTGGGAGACTTGAGGAAGCACACGGTGTTGCATGATAGCTAAATCACAATCAGTCACAGCTGAGTGTGCTAATCTGTGGCAAGGAAGGCCACTAATATCATGGGAGTGGAACCATGTTTTCCTTTATAGACTGTTTTTCGTTATAGAACAATGTTATTTATGCACGTATTTTAGGTTGCACTGTGTAAGCATTTAAGCAATCAACTTTTATGTTTGTTTTATATGCATATTTCCTGGACCTCCCCATGTCAGCCTACCATGGGTCAGCTCCTCTCTCTCTGACTCCTCCAGGACCACCTTTTTCTTAGCCCATAAAGGGCAGCTGTCTGCCTACACCAGTGTTATTTTTTCATCCTCGCTCCGGATAACTTTTAACCACTTCATTCCCGGAAGGATTTCCCCCTTTACGACCACAGTACTTTTTGCGATTTGGCATTGCATTCACTTTAACTGACATTTGCACGGGCGTGCAACGTTGTACCCAAACGCTCCCACAAATAGATCTTTCTTTTGGTGGTATTTGATCACCTCTGAATCACTTCTGATCACCGCTATAAACAAAAAAAGAGCGACAATTTTGAAAAAAACCCAATATTTCTTGCTTTTTGCTAAAATACATATCCAAAAAAAATATATATATATAAAAAAACAAATTCATCAGTTTTGGCTGATATATATTCTTTCTCATGTTTTTGATAAAAAAAATTGCAATCAGCATATATTGATTAGTTTGTGCAAAAGTTGCCGCGTTTACAAACGATGAGAATTCATTTATGAGGTTTTTATTTATTTTTTTATTTTTTACTAGTAATTTTAGTGATACTGCGACATTGCGACGGACATGTCGGACACTTTTTTGGGACCATTGGCATTTATAAAGCAATCAGTGCTATGAAAATGCACTGATTACTATGTAAATGTCACAGGCAGGGAGGGGGTTAACACTAGGGGGCGATCAAAGGGTTAACTGTGTTCACTGGGATGTGTTACTAACTGCGTGGGGGGCTGGGCTGAGTGGGGGAGGAGAGTGATCACTGCTCCCATATACAAGAAGCATGCAGTCACTCTCCTTCTCCCCTGTCAGAACGGAGATCCGTCTGCCCTACTGTCACGTACCTGGAGGATGAGTGTGACTTCTGCAGGGGTAACCTCTCTTGCGGCCCTGGTTCGAGAACCCCTAATAGAGCAAACAGGGAGTTCAGGAGCGCAGAGGGGCAAGAGGGTTGGACAGGAACACTTGGTGGTGCGTGTAGGTCCACTGGGACTCGTGCAAGACAGAAGAGTGGTCGTACAGTCCGGGTCGGCAACAGGCAGGCTAGGAAGGACAAAAGGACCAGGCAGGTGGATGGTCGGGTACAGGCAGAGTTCTTTAACAGGCTGACAGCAGAAGTGCAGAAGGATCAGGCAATCGGATGGTCATAGGCAAGCCAAGGGTCAGTTCAGGTGGAGTTCAGACAAGGTCGGGCAAGCCGGGTCACAGGAACAGGAGACAGGAACAGATAACAGGCACAAGTTGCTCAGGAAGGACGGGTACACGCTGTAGAACGAACAGCACTTGCTACAGGAAGCAGGAAGTTCAAATAGAGCTGCTTCTCCATGAGCTAGAGGAAACAACAATCAAGTGCTATTAACCCTCAGCACAGTCTTCTAACATTGCCCCCCCCCCCCCCCAGGGGGAGCCTCCAGATGCCCGAATGGGTTCTCCTAGTCGGGTGCCTTCTCCAGAAAGCACTGATCAGTTCATTTGCATGAAGGTTTTCCTCTGGCTCCCAAGAGTTCTCTTCGGGCCCGTAGCCCTTCCATTTGACCAGGAATTGAGTGCTGCCTCCTCTTTTCCTACAATCGAGGATAGTCTCCACCTCAAATTCTTCCTCACCGTCCACCACGACCGGTTCTGGGGGCGCTGTGCTACGCCCTGGGAAGATGTCCGGAACTGTTGGTTTCAGCAGATTAACGTGGAAGACTGGATGAATGTGCATGGATGCCGGGAGGTTTAGCTCGTAAGCTACTTGATTTATCCTCCTCTTGATAGGAAATGGTCCTATATATCTAGGGCCCAACTCAATACCCAAGGTAGCGCACAAGGACCTCCAGAAGTGGGAGGTGAACTGTACTCCCCGGTCTGACACAATGTTTGTCGGGATTCCATGTAAGCGAACCACCTCCTTAATGAATGCTTCTGCGGTTTCTGAGGCTGAAGGGGTGCCCTTCATTGGGACAAAATGGGCCATTTTTGTGAGCCGGTCCACAACCACCATAATAGGTAGCGGGTTAAGTAGTCCCCAGGCCTTGGATTTCTCCGTCTTGTTCCTGTTGCAAACCGGACAGGCAGCCACGTAACTCAGGCAATCCTCTCTCAAGCGAGGCCACCAGAATGACCGGGAGAGTAACTCAGATGACTTATGACCAGCGAAGTGCCCGGCCATCTTGGTGTCATGGCAGAGTCCGAGGGCTGCCGGCCGGAGTTCCTGGGGCACGTACAGCCTGTTTTTCCACCACCACAATCCCTCTCTTAAAGTGCATCGAGGGTCCGGTGATTCACTAAGGCCAGAGCAGGATTTCCGGATTTGGGTCAAAAGGCCCTCCTGGGTGAGCAGAAAACTATGGGCAGGAAGGATGGTATCTGGTGGAGAAAAGTCCTCTTGGACATGGAACATCCTTGACAGAGCATCCAGCTTGATGTCCTTTGCCCCAGGCCTGTATGTAATGTGAAGCTGAAACTGACTAAAGAACAGTGCCCACCTTGCCTGTCGAGGTTTCAAACTCTTAGCTGTCCGCAGATATTCAAGGTTTTTATGGTCAGTAAAAACCAATACCGGGTGAGCTGCTTCTTCCAGGAGGTATCGCCATTCCTCCAAAGCCGACTTCATGGCCAGCAATTCCCTGTCACTGACATCATAGTTCCTTTCCGGTGGAGATAACTTTCTGGAAAAGAAGGCAGTCGGGTGAAGTAAGGCCTTGGGGCCCTGTCTCTGTGAGAGAACGGCTCCCACTGCTGTTTCAGAGGCGCCTGCCTCCAGGATATATGGTAGAGCAGGATCGGGTGTTTGAGGATAGGAGCGGATGTAAACAGCTTCTTGAGCTGGGAGAAGGCGTCTTGGGCCTCAGGAGTCCAGTGGAAGCGTGAGTCTTTCTTCGTGAGTTGGGTTATTGGGGCGATGACTGCAGAAACCCCTTGATGAATTTCCGATAGAAATTTGCGAACCCCACAAATCGCTGGACTCCCTTCCTATCAACTGGGACGGGCCACTCCAGGATGGCCGAGACCTGCTGGGGGTCCATGGTAATTCCTGCCGTAGAAAGATGGAACCCTAGGAATGAGATACTGGCACATTCAAAGGCACATTTTTGGCCTTGGCGTAAAGGCCATGTAGCCGGAGACGGGCAAGCACACTCTTCACGTGCCTATGATGTTCTTCCAGAGAGGGCGAGAAGATTAGGATATCGTCCAGGTAACCGACTAGGAACTGGTCCAGAAAGTCCCGATAGATGTCATTCACCAGGTGCTGGAAGGTCGCTGGGGCGTTGCACAACCCGAAGGGCAAGACCAGATATTCATAATGTCCGAACCGCGTCCGGAAGGCGGTCTTCCACTCGTCCCCTTCGCGGATGCGGATGAGATTGTAAGCCCCGTGTAAATCCAGCTTGGTGAAGACAGTTGCGGTACCTAACCTCTGGAACAGCTCTGGAACCAGGGGTAACGGATACCGGTTTTTGATAGTGACCCGGTTGAGCACACGATAGTCAATACAGGGCCGGAGGGAATGGTTCTTCTTCTCTACGAAGAAGATTCCGGCTCCGGCTGGTGACGTAGATGGCCGAATGAAGCCCTTCTTCAAATTTTCATCCAGATAGGTCTTTAGAGTGGCTAATTCCACTTCGGACAAGGGAAAGATTCGACCGAACGGAACCTCCGCTCCCGGTAGGAGGTCGATCGGGCAATCATAGGACCGATGTGGGGGGAGGACATCAGCCCGCTTCTTACTGTAGACGTCTAGGTACTCATGGTAGGGTGCAGGGACTACCGCACGGGATTCTGGATCGACATCTAGATCCAGGCTGAGCAAGGCTGAGGGGTTCTACAGCTAGGTCTTAGGGCACGCCATCAGGGACGTGGGATGGTACTCATGGATCTGCAGATGTCATTCTTCGCCCGACTACAGGAGGGGGGTGTAGCCAGGATACTAACGGGCTAGCTGGAGGATGGCCCTCGCCTCCAAGGCAAGCCAGCTTAGAAAGGGAACAGGCTTCACCTTAATCGGTGAGATTTCTGGATAGACCTACTTTTAAACTTCTTCCCGAAGTAAGCCGGTAGATGCAGTGGTCGGCCTCGGCCTTAGAAGAAGCATCTCTTCTTCTTGGTAAGGGAGGCCGGGACATAACTGATAGCACACGAGTTGGCCC
>BLSH010029790.1:264623-287605 GCA_018402905.1 Glandirana rugosa
CGGATAGTCGGTTACAGGCAGGGTCGGCAACGTGCGGGCAGCTGAGGTACAAGAGGTTTAGGCAGAGACGTAGTCGTAGGCAGGCAGAGGGTCGGTACAGGCAGGGTTCAATCAGAGGTCGGGCAAGCCGGGTCACAGATGCAGAAGACTGGAAAGACAGGTCACAGGAACTCACTAACACGCTGTAGATCAGACAGCATTTTGCTACAGGAAGCAGGAAGTTTAAATAGAGCTGCTGCTGCTTAATGAATTAGAGGAATCCACACTCAGCTGCCATTAACCCTTAGCACAGTCTTTTTCTAACAATCCTGCTCTGCTGGGATGTGGTTCCTGGGTTCACATAATAAATGCATAATTTATCAGGGAGCCCCTCTGCTGGTCTCTGGGCAGCATGTGAGGTATAAATCACTCTCAATGGGGAAGCCGTGTAATATCATGAAGAAGAAAAAACCCATACCATTGAGTCCCCCACAGGGCAGCTTTCATGCTCCCCAAGCACTCCATGTCGCACTGACTCACATGCGTTTATGCCAGCATGAGCAAATACCTCGCCCAGCTTGGGGTGCATTTTGGGCCTGCATGCAGTCTGCAGTGGCAGAGAAGAGAAATTGCACAGGTTGCCTCACAAAGATGCGGTTGAGCAAAATTCTAAGCCCTATTAAGTTGGCTATAGCAGAAAGTATGCTGCAAATATCCACGCCACAAGCAACACCCATAATGATAGTGCGTATATCGATCGTTGAAGAATGACAGAGACTTCATCAGAAGACCAATTTACAGTGCAGCTTTTCTAAGCTTTATCCAAATAAGATGGCTGTTTATGCACTGCACTTCCAGGCTGGATGCTGCCCTCTACTGCCTGGTGTATCAAGTGTCTTTGCCTATTTATAACTCAATTGCCTTCAGAGATCCTATGGATGAGAAAGTGGACTTGTTCACACCAGATGCAGTCCAGTACATTTTTATTCAGCGTCAAGTACGCACGGACAGGTTTTAACTTGGATTCCAATAACCTAGTTCACACCAGTGCAGCACATTCTAGTGCAGTCAACGAAAGTAGTGTGTCTGTATGGAACATATCTGGAAGATGGCAAAACGCATTGAGAATGCATTAAGGAACACACATGCAGAAACACGTCTGGAACGCAGAAATTGTGGTGATCTGGCCATCAGGCTTGTAGATAATCTATATAGTAACATATTTTGTCTGTCAATAAGCAACAGTGCCATCTTTGAATATATAAACTTCAGGAATTGCATAACATTTAACACTGGAAACTGCAAGATGTGGGAGGGATTGAACCTGGCAATTGACATTTTGGTTGATGCTTTTGATTGATCTAGTACAAGCGCTGACACACTCAGTCACTGCTATGAGAGCTTTGTGGTCCACTTTACACGGCCTAGCTAGCACATGTGAGACCTGATGTAGGTTTATCAGGCCTCCTGACCACCCTTTTCAGGTTTAGGGGTTGAGGTTCCCCTCATGTAGCAAAGTCACTATACTTGGTGCTAGCTAGCCAGCAATGGACTACAACTCCCAGCCCATTCCTCTTGCTCCAGGCCCTGCCAGCTTTCCAGGGTGTGTGTCACTCACCGACCCCCCGGTGGAGTCCTTGCTGAGCTTCTCCAGTAGCACTGTCTGTTGCTCTCCTGCTCCCTTGTGCATCTCCCAGCCCATTCCTCTTGCTCCAGGCCCTGCCAGCTACTCCAGCTGCGACGGCCTTCTCCTCTACCACAGTGACACCACAGTTCCTTACTGACTTCTGCATCCTTTCAGATTGCCTCACTCCTTCCCCAATCTGCTCTGGCATGCCTCTACAGCTTTCCAGGGTGTGTGTCACTCACCGACCCCCCGGTGGAGTCCTTGCTGAGCTTCTCCAGTAGCACTGTCTGTTGCTCTCCTGCTCCCTTGTGCATCTCCTCCAGGGTCTTACTATCCTCCCAAATGCACCCGAGCCTCAGGCCTCCAGGTCACCCCCTCCCAGACTGGGGGCTCCCGATGGGGTCTCAGCAACCTCTGCTACATTCCAACTCTTCCACCCGAACTCACTCCTCCCAGACTGGGCTGACCCTGGGTATTTAAGGAGGTCTGCCCCCTGACAATCCAGATTGGTGATTGGTCAAGGTTCCTTAGAATACCCCAGATGGCTACACCTCCCTCCCAGCTCTCTGTCCAGAACATTCCACCCAGATCATTCTGGACAGAAGTGGGAGGTCCTGGTGACCTCATCTGTGATTCACCCAATCCTACCTGAGCCACTCCCAGCCCAGAAACAAAAACAATCAGGCCTGCACTCAGTCGGGCCTGACTAAATTTTCCTCACCTTACCAAAAGTCCTCTCTACGTAGGGGGCGCTACAGGAGTTCATGGGATGACCACTTGATCTTAACAGGAACTTCAGGGACAGCTTCCTATATACTGACTAATCTTCAGCTTTCCTCCTGTACACACTTTGTCCCTTCCTTTCTTGCACAATTTCTGCAAATTTACTCCTGAGGAAACTCACAGGCTCCTTGTCAGCTCAGTAACTGCCCTTAACATACAGGAACTCACAGTCCCTTAAAAGTAGTACATAGGGAGTGAAACAGTGTGTAACCTTTCCGTCTGCTTACTCTGTGGCCACTGAGCCCAGCACCACTTCTTCAGACAATGGTAGCCCACCTGGCCTTCTTTCACCAGCCGTCCTGTCTGCCTCTACACCAGCCCACCCGGCTGTCACTTCACCAGCCCACCCGGCTGACTCTCTGGAGATCTCTCAGGGAAATGGTAGAAAACTTAAGCCTACTGCTGTCTTCAAGGGAGACTGACTACATGTGGCAATCTCCCGGATTTGTTAGTTTCCACCAGTGTTCAATTACTCAATCTGTCCTCTCTTTGCTCCCATGACTCTAGGAAAGCCTCCTCCTTTTGTGTCCCTCCAGTACCCCCCAGACTAGGGCGTACCCCTCAGGGCCACCGACAGTCTCCTCAACAATGTATCTACATCTTCCACCCAACTGCCTCGCTTGCCTGGCTCATGTCTATTTATGGGGTGTTCTCTGCCCCCTGCCAGCCCACCACTGGGGATTGGCATAGGCCCCATAAATATTCATGGCAACATCTCCTAACCCCCGCCCTCTAATTCTAGAAGGTTCTCCTACCTTCCAGACACCAGGGGATGGCAGGAGCTGCCAGGATGAGTCACCCAGCCCTGAACTTTAATAACTCTGACCCAAATGCAGACTCACAAATTTACAGCATGAGTCAGAGTATAGTTTGCCTGCTCTGCTTCTAGCACACACTAGAGGGTGCTACCTCAATCTGTGGTTATTTTGTGGGAACACAATTGGTGTATAAGCAGCAGCCAAGAAATTAGTTTTATTTAGTGGGGCAACTGATTGATCCAGTTGTCCAAGTTGTTGTTTATTTTACGCATATCTTGCATCTTACACATTGGTGCGAGTATCACATTATATATGCTGACATCCTAGCAAGTTAAAAGAAAACAGCATTACACAAAGTGCTAAAAAAAAAAGCCTTAACATTTGTGATAATGATTTGGGTATTTGAAAAAACTGATATTTCTTGTATTTGCTTACCTCAATATCAGTGGCAGTAATCGTAACAAACAAAGTCTCATACTGTATCAGTATTTAAATTGCTCATTGTTATACAGCACTCCTCTGTTTTTTGCCCTTCAAACATCCAAGGAGACATGAATGATTTAATAGAACATTTTCACTATTTGTTTTCAGATAGGTCAAAGTTTCCCTTTTGTTATAAAATTATACTGTGGAATTCCTAGCTTCCTATAAACTCTTGGTACAACTGTGTTTCCATCTTTAGCAGAAAACAAATACACAGATTGTACTCTTTATTTTGACAAATAGTAATTTTACATTTCTTTCTGCAGCAGTGTGTACAGATATATTTTGATCAATATCTCATTGCCGTATAGCTCGCTGCCAAAATGGCACCCTTTATTAAATAAGTGTGCTGGAGGTTTTAGGCTTATTACTGTTCAGGCAACTGGAGAACTCTCAGTAAAAACACAATGAAAACAGGCTACTGAAAAGAGAACCTGTCATTGGACCCATGCATATATTTTTTGCTTCTCTATATGCTGCATAGAAACTTAAGTGAACATACTATGTACTAAATGTAGCGCACCCCCTTAAGGGACACAAGTAAACTGAGATCCCCCACCCTGCACAGCCAGGCACACCAAATCTTCACTGTCACCTCAGAGTCAGAAAACAGGCCAGTACCTTTGTTTTTGTTTTTTATTTGAGGGATTAGAACTTGGATGGGGATTGGGAATTATGGAATGCCCACTTGACATGAAAACACTTCCAGGGACAACTTTTCTATATACAGTCTATGTACACTCCTCTGCTTCCACCAGCACTCGCTGCTTGCAGTACTCTTCTGGCACAATGATAATGGATCTGACACAGCAGTCAGTCAGATTTTTAGCAACAGCCTATTATAGGCAGGAACCCAAGGCCCTTTAGTTGATTAGCAAAAATCCAGCTTACATCACTGTGGCTACTAATCCCAGCACCACCTCTTCAGGCACTGCCAGTCCTTCTGGCTTCATCTGACTCTTTCCCTAGCCCTTCCTGGCTAACTTCACCACGTTCCTCCCACACTGACACTCCCTCCACAGTCTTCCCAGACTGAACACTCATCAGCCCACCCGGCTGACTTCTCAGGAGATCTCCCGGACGTGCTGACTTGCTCCCGCTGTCCTCTCCTTGCTCTTGTGCCTTCAGGAAGGGGTTCCCCCATGTGTTGTGGGGGATCCTTCCAGCACCCAAGCCCCAGGCCCAAGATCACCCCCCCCAGACTAAGGGGCACCCTCAAGGGCCACCGACAGCCTCCTCAGCACTCCATCTTCATCTTTCACCTGACTGCCTCTGCTGGCATGACTAATGCTTATTTATGAGGTGCCTACCCCTTTCCAGACCCTTTTTTCTGGGAATTGGTTGAGGACAGCTCCTCCTAACCTCCACCCACTACATCTGGAAGCTTCTGCAAGGTTCCAGAAACAGGGGGTGGGCACCAGAGATGCTGCTTGCTGAGTCATCCAGCCTCCCTGAGTCACTCAACCTAACCCAGATTCCACCCTGGCCTGGCTCTCAGCCAAGCCAATTTATCTACACTATCAGCAAACTATATACACTTGCACACTAGCTAGAGCGGGGGTCAACAACCTTTTTACACTTAAGGGTCAGAGTCAATGTATGTGAGTGTATGTAGGGCTGCATTCACCTGCCCCCCTTTACATTACACAGCCCCCTGCACTTTTGAACCCCTTTACATTACACAGCTGCTGCACCTCTGGAACCCTTTACATTATAGAGCAACAACAGAAAAAATACACTTTCATGAATTAAAAGTAAAACAAAACAGTAAAGTTAGCCCAATTTTTTGTATAATGTGAAAGATGATGTTATGCCAACTAAATAGATAGCTAACGTGTCATGCTTTAAAATTGCGCACATTTGTGGAATGGTGAGGAACTACGGTGCTTAAAAATCTTCATAGGCAACACTTTAAACATTTCTACAGGTTACCAGTTTAGAGTTACAGAGGAGGTTTTATGTTAGAATTATTACTCTCGCTCTAACCATCTGGCGATACCTCAGATGTGTGGTTTGAACACTGTTTACAATTGCGCTCGCGATTTACGTATGCGTTCACTTCTGCGCGTGAGCACGGCGGGATGGGGCACTTTAAATTTTTTTATTATTATTTTTTTTTTTACGCTGCCCCTTTAAAAAAAATTCTGACCACTTTTATTGCTGTCACAAGGAATGTAAACATCCCTTGTGACAGTAATAGGCCAAGACCCGATTGAAGCAGATTCAGGCCTCCCAGTGGGACAGGAGCTGTGGAAGCCGGATGTCCCCTCCCACTGCTTAGGATACCAGCCGAGCAGCTTTGTAGCTCCATCGGTTGTGATCCCAAGAAAGTCAACCTCCGGCACTAAAAAATGGCAGCTGCGTGCATCACCCGTGTACACCCCTTTAAACCAAGGCCACATATTTGCATACAGTCCGTGTGAAGGGGTTGAAATGTCTGCAGGCCGGGTGCACGTGAATTCATCATGTTCACTGACGGGTCAGACATTTAGCGGCAGCGGGTCGGGTGCAAATGCAGAGAGACTGCAGGAGAGCAGCAGTACTGAGATGCAGCAGTATACTCCATCCTAGATCCAGTCTTCTTCTGGAGAGAACCTTGGCTTATCATTACCTGTGACGCTTCTGGGTATATTTCAAAAACTTCATGTTCCTTTGATCAGCGCAGAAAGGCAAACATTTGAAGTAAGGGGAAATCTTCCCAAAAGGAACACAGATGCCAGTAAAAACCTATCAAGTACTCTATCCTTCCCCGCTTCATCCAAGTGTAGCACCCTCTACTTAGCTAGGAGCTAGAATAGGATTTTTGTTTTGGAGGATAGGTACATTTAGGCAGGCCTGGCTGGCAGCCAGGTATGTTTGTTTCTGATTCTGGGCTGGGAGTGGCTCAGGGTAGCAGCTGGTGACTATCAGGTGGTGTCACTTCTCTGTTACCCCCTCTTGCTTCTAGAAAGTGCTACAAGAAGAGGAGGGGAAGAGAGGTGGAGCTGTCTGGGGTGTTCTGTGTAGTCCTGACCAATCCCCTACGTGGATTGGCAGGGGGCAGGCCTCTTCAAATACCCAGGGTCAGCCCAGCTGGGGAGGAGCAGTTTGGGTGGAAGAACTGGAGATGGAGTACTACGCTGTCCTGGCCTTTGAGGAACCCCCCAATCTGGATCCGGACAGGAGGAGCCAGTGAGAGGACAGCAGGAGCTAGTACTGCCAGGAGGGCTGATGAGTGACAGGAGGACTGGGGAGGCACGCCTGAGAGGACTGGGAGTATGCGGTCTGAGATGGTGCAGAGCCAGTGGTGCAGATTGCAGTGTCATTGGCAGCAGATTAAGGCAGCTGCGGCCAAGAGGGCTGTGTGGGACAGCTAGCATCATAAATTTCTATTTTGCTACATAATAGGGGTCTGCGGTCCCTGTAATAAGGCTATTGCTAAGGCTTAGCTGAGCAAGTGCTAGGCCCAACTCTCTATATGCTAGCTGTGCCCTGAACTTCAAGTAAGTGAGTGCTGGAGGAGCCGAGGAGGGATGTTCTGCAGCAAGAGTTGTGCAGGAGGAAGAGACGCAGTGTATATACTGGACTGTATATAGTTTGTCCCAGCAAGTTTGCAACAAATTTTATTGGGCATCCCATCCATACTTCCTGACCCCATCCAAGTTCTAACCCCTCAAAAAAAATATAAAACAAAGCTAACGCACTGTTCATTGACTTGGAGTGTCTGGGAAAGGGATGCCGGGCTGGGCAGGGTGACAGCTGGGCCACAACATTCATTCAGCTGCCCCTAGGGAGTACCACTACATTTGGGGGCTCGTTCCGGGACCCCCTGTTCACGGGTAACCTGACAGCCGTTGCCCCTAGCAACCGAAGTTGAGTGAGCCGGGGGAACTGTGCTTTGTTCCGCCACCATTGAAGAGTTGAACCCAGGGGAAGGACTAATGCTTGGTTTTTTATACAAATGATGATACTAATACACCTACGTGTTGTGTCTCACTGGCTATACAATAATGACCTATATTATAGACTATACTGTATAACTTACTATATGCTGGTAGAATGTATTGTGTATTTGTTGTTGTTATCAACATATTGTCTGCATTTACCGTGCCACAAGTCAATGTACTACGATGTTGGCGGCTGCGTCCGCTTTATGCTTAATTGTACCTTTTTGATAACCAAATAAAAATATTATTTAAAAAAAAAAAACTGGGTGAATTCGCAGGGAGTCTGGTAATTCTAGTTCATAAGCCACACTGTTAATCTTTTTCTTCACCGGAAATGGCCCTATGAACCTGGGTCCCAGTTTCTTAGACGGGTAGGCCAGTTTCAAGTTTGCAGTTGACAACCAAACTTGTTCCCCTGGTTCTAAGTTTAGTTCTCCTCATCTTGTCCTGTCGAACGCTCTCTTGTAACATTCCTGGGCTTTAGACATCATCTCCTGCAGTAGCTTGTTGTTGGTGCTGAAGAAATCCATAGTCTCTTGCACGGCTGGAACTGCACTTTCAGGGATGGAGCTGGACAGGAAGAATGGGTGAAATCCGTAGTTAGCAAAAAAACGGAGACTGTTTGATGGAGGAGTGCACAGAGTTATTATAGGCAAATTCAGCCATAGGTAGTAAGGACACCCAGTCATCTTGGGAAAAAGATGAGAAACATCTCAGGTATTGTTCTAAAGTTTGATTAGTCCTTTCAGTTTGCCCGTTGGACTGCAGGGTGATAGGCTGAAGAAAATAAAAGTTCAATCCTTAACGTCTCGCATAACACTTTCCAGAATCTGGAAGTAAATTGCACTCCCCTATCGGAAACAACGTTGGCTGGTATCCCATGGAGCCTGACGACTTCTTTAACGAAAGCTTTGGCATTTTCAGGGGCAGAAGGTGTGCCCTTCATGGGTATGAAGTGGGCCATTTTAGACAGTCTGTCTACCACCACAAAGATGGAGGAGAATCCTTCCAACGGGGGTAATTCGACAATAAAGTCCATTGAGATCATCTTCCAAGGTCTTTACGGAACTGGTAGTGGTCTCAATAGGCCCCAAGCCTTGCTTTTGCTACCCTTGTTTTGGGCACACGTGGTACAAGACTCCACGTAACGCTTGCAGTCCTCCCCCACTTGTGGCCACCAAAATGTGCTTTGGAGCAATTCGCCGGTTTTATAGGCACCGAAGTGCCCTGCAAGTTCATGATCATGGCAAAGTCCCAAAACCACGGTACGCGCTTCTTCAGGTACAAAGATCCTGTTGTCATGCCACAATAATCCTTCTCTGCACTGGAGATCGTTTCCAGGAGGAGCAACATACTCAGCGGACAGATGTTTGATTTGTGACAACAGATCTTCCTGGAGCAAGAAAAGATTCCCAGAGGGCAGAATGGTGTCAGAAGAAGGAGGATTCCCAGGCTCATTGAACATACGTGAAAGTGTGTCTGGCTTTGTATTCTTAGATCCCGGCCTGTATGTTATATGGAAGGAAAATCTGGAGAAAAACAGAGCCCATCTGGCCTGGCGTGGTTTTAGTCTTTTTTCAGTTCTTAAATACTCCAGATTCTTGTGATCAGTATAGATCAGAATCGGATGTGCCGCTCCTTCCAGTAGGTATTGCCTTTCCTCCAATGCAGCCTTGATTGCCAATAGTTCACGGTCACCAACGTCATAATTCCTCTCAGGTACGGATAATTTGCGGGAGAAAAAGGCGACTGAATGCAACAGAGCTTTGGCGCCTTGTCGCTGGGAGAGTACTGCCCCAACCGCTGTTTCAGATGCATCAACCTCAAGGACATATGGGAGAAGCTATGGTGAACTCCATGCACAGGAGGGTTAAGGAAGTGCTGGAAAATAATGGTGGCCACACAAAGTATTGACACTTTGGGCCCAATATGGACATTTTCACTTAGGGGTGTACTCACTTTTGTTGCCAGTGGTTTAGACATTAATGGCTGCGTGTTGAGTTATTTTGAGGGTACAGCAAATTTACACTGTTATACAAGCTGTACACTCACTACTTTACATTGTAGCAAAGTGTCATTTCTTCAGTGTTGTCACATGAAAAGATATAATAAAATATTTACAAAAATGAGAGGGGTGTACTCACTTTTGTGAGATACTGTATATGTATATATATATTTATATATATTTGTGGTCCACTAGAGTCCACCAGCAGGTGGCTTAAATAATCAGGAAGAGATCTCATTTTGGCTCTGACTTGGAACTCAGAGGGCAATCTGAGAGAGCTCTGTGTGCTGTTTAGGACCTTAACCCCTTCAGATCCATGCTATTGCCGAAGTACAGCTCCAGCTAGGATCTAAATTTCCGGGACGACATCCATGGACGTCGTCCCCTGTGCACGCTCCCGGTGCACACTCACAGGTGGCGGCGTGCGACCCACGATCGCATGTCAGAGCTGCAGAATGGGAACCGCCGATGTAAACATACCGGTTCTCCGTTCTGTGAAGGGGACATAGCAGATATCCTGATCCCTAACACTGAGATCAGTTAGATCTGTTATGTCCCGGCCAGCCCCACCCCCACACAGTTAGAACACATGCAGGGAACACAGTTAACCCCTTCACTGCCCCCTAGTGTTAACCCCTTCACTGCCAATGACATTTATACAGTAATCAGTGGCTATTTAAATTTCTGATTGCTGTATAAATGTCATTGGTCCCAAAAAAAGTGTCAAAAATGTCCGACATGTCCGTCCCAATATCGCAGTACCGATAAAAATCGCAGATTGCCACCATTACTAGTAAAAAAAAAAATAATAATAAAAACGCCATAAATCAATTCCCATAGTTTGTAGACACGATAACTTTTGCACAAACCCATCAATATACGCCGATTGCATTTTTTTTTACCGAAAATATGTAGAAGAATATAAATCGGCCAAACCCGATGAATCTTTTTTTATATATTTTTTTTTTGGATTTATATTATTGTAAAAAGTAAAAAATATTGTTCTTTTTTCAAAACCGTCGCTCTTTGTTTATAGCGCAAAAAATAAAATCTGCAGAGGTGATCAAATGCCACCAAAAGAAAGCTCTATTTGTGGGAAAAAATGTTGTTTGGGTACAATGTCTCACGACCGCACAATTGTCATTCAAAATGCGACAATGCTGAAAGCCGAAAATTGGTCTGGACGGGAGGGGGGATTAAGTGCCCAGTAAGCAAGTGCTTAAAAACAAGTTTTGCATTTTGCTTATGTCTTGTGGGTGTTGAAGGCCAGACCCACACCGTATAGTGAGGAAATCCTATTGTTCAGTTTAGCGCCGGACAGCAAGGTTTTGTTTTCTGCTTTCTTAATCTTGAACAGATTTACCCGCGCCTTGGAGCCAACAAAGTCGATTTAGTATCAAGAGCTCCTCCTCTGGAGGAGTCTGTGATAGGACAACAGGCAAAGAGGCCAAGCCTGAGGATTGGAACAGCAGGGAGCTGCAAGAAAGAGATCTGACAGAGCCGTCCCAAACCTGACAGGAAGCACTTTGGAAAACTTCTCATCATACTCCTTCGGTTTGATCATCCCCATTTTGAGTCGCTCTGCACCACATTAAGATCCGGTAAGTGGGGTACCTTTGGGGTCATAGCAGAGGAGGTCCAGAGTGGAGCAGTATACCTATCTGTAGATTTGCACAGCCTAAAGAGATTTAAATTCACAACGCTAATTTACATAAATCCGGTAAGTGGGGAAGCAAGTGGATGTAAAGCAACTTGAGGACGGAACATGATTTCAACTGCAAAACATTTAACACTGCAACATATCTCCAAGCACCACTATAGGAATTCTTCCAATCATAGGACTTTCATTTAGTTGTTTATTTTGGTATAATTTAGTAGAACAACTATTTTGTGGTATAATGATTAAATTAAAGTTGTGAAAGGCGCTATGATTTACTGATGCAGCAGAACCATCTCTGAGTTTATTCTCTATCTCAGAGAGACTAAATACACATATAAGAGAATCTTTATCTCTATGAGTATGGTAGCTGCTGAATGAGCGCGGTACTCTGTTATTTATAAGGTTTTGTTTTCTGTTTTGTTCGTTTGATACCTGAAAACCATTTGATAATAAACCTGGCAAGCTGCCAGATTTTAAAGAAAGTTGCCTGCACTCTGACTCTTTTCCTCCAGAAAGATGATCCCCATGAGCTAATCTCCCACAATAATATATATATATATATATATATATATATATATATATATACACTCTGCATTCAGTGTAGACTATCTATACAGTGCATTCGGCGGTGTACAGTATATAATACAGTGTAATGCGTTCAAAAAATCCCCATCATGTCCAGAAGGCGACCAAGGAAAGTCAGACACCCCCAGGCCACTAAAAGAGGGCAAGCAGCCTCTGTGTCTAAAGTAAAAAGTGGTGGTGGCAGACATGATGCATCCTCTGCAGGCAGATCACGCTTGTCCTTTTTCTGCTAATGCCCATGTTATTGAGCCATAACATGCAGAAGAGTTGGAGTGGAGTGGATTACTAAGCCGTCCTTATCCTCCTCATCCTCTGCCACCCAGTCTCATACTAGTTTGTCTTCTGACACAGCTTCCAAAGCGGCCTATTCCACGGATCCTTGTCCACAGTTACTCCTTCCGTAGCTGCAGCATCATACACGGAGGAGTTACCAGAATTGTTCGACCATAGTGTCGGTTACATGCTGATGGAGGATGCGCAGCAATTTGAAGCTCGGTTGTTCCTTCCCAGGTTGAGGAAGGGAGTAACATGAGCCTAGAGAGTGGGGGTGCCACAGAAGGACAAGAAACTAGCAGTCCTGTTCCCCCAGCTGCAGCATACTGCCAAGTTTGCTCCAGTGACGAGGAGGGAGGGAATGATGAGGACACTGACTGTACTTGCGTGCCTGAGAGAAGAGAGGAGGAAAGTGAGGAGGAGGAGCAGGCACAACTCCAACTAGGCAGGATGTCCTCCAGGGGCCAGCTTAAGGGCAGCCACCCTATTGCATCACACCACAGAGCTCTACAGTTGCAGGGCACTGCTGACTCCCTGCTGACTTCCAAAACTTCAATGGTGTGGGCTTTTTTCAACACTTGTGCAGTAGATCGCACCATTGCTGTTTGCAATTTATGTCTGAAGTGGATCAATAACGGCCAGAACAACAGCCACTTGGGCACCACATGCTTGACAAGACATATGACGACCTGCCACGTAGTCCGTTGGCAACAGCACCTCAAAGGCCCACATCATAAAACAAGGCGGACTTCTTCTTGCTCCTCATCTGGGACCTCAACCCCTACTATACCTCCAGTCCTCAAAAGCCTGTACTGAGAGGAATGAAGGTATAGCAATGGGTGCCACAAGTACTTGCAGCCAATCTGCTAGCAGTACACCACCAGTTGATTTCATCAGGCAAATTTCCCCTACCCCAGTTGCTGAGCCGTAAAGAAAATACTGTCCCATCCATCCACATGCTTAGCGTCTAAATGCTAGCTTGGTCAAATTGCCAGCACTACAACTGCTGCCTTTTCAGCTGATAGACTCTGCCCCCTTTTGTGAATTTGTGGAATGTGCTGTACCACAGTGGAAGGTTCCAAAAAGAAATTTATTTTCACGTAAGGCCATTCCAGTTCTCTACTGTCATGTGGAAGGCAATATCTTGGCTTCCTTGTACAGGGCGGTCAGCAACAAGGTTCATATTACTGCTGACTCATGGTCCAGCAGGCATGGTCAGGGACATTACCTTTTCTTCACAGTGCACTGGGTAACTCTGCTGGCAGCTGGGAAGGATGCAGGACAGGGTTCAGTATTGGAGCTAGTATCACCACCACGCCTCCAAAAAAAAGTGGTGAGTCTGCCACATCTACTTCCTCCACCCCCTCCTCTTCTTCCTCTGTGGCCTCTTCTGCAGAAGTGTCCTCTGAACCAGCAGTGCTCCCTAAGCGTTCAAGGGGCTATGCAAGCAGTCAGGCTAAAAGATGCCATGCGGTGCTTGAGCCAGGAATGGTTGTATACGACAATGACACCAACCATCTCTCTACCCTCCGACAGAGAAACTTCACACATGTTCCATGTTTGGCACACGTCCTGAATTTGGTGGTGCAGCGTTTCTTGACCAGGTACCCAGGCTTACCAGATATTCTGAGGCAGGCCAGAAAAGTCTGTGGTAATTTCCAGCGGTCATACATTGCCAGTGCTTGGCTGGCTGAGATTCAGTGGGAGTTCAACCTGCCCACCAATCGCCTCATTTGTGACATGCCCACCAGGTGGAACTCAACATTGGCAATGCTGCAGCGGCTGCACGCACAGCAGAGGGCCATCAATGAGTACCTCTGTGAGTATGGCACCAGAACAGGCTCAGGGCAGCTTGGCTTCTTTTGGCCACACCAGTGGTTACTGATCAAGGATGAATGCACTGTCCTGTCACCATTTGAGGAGGCCACAAGGATGGTGAGCAGAGACAATGCATACATCAGTGACACTGTCCCTCTAGTTTTCCTGCTGGAGCACATGCTCTGTGGAATCATGGACATGGTACTTGAGGCAGAACAACGGGAGGAAGAGGAGGACTTCCTTTCCTCTCAAGGCCCCCTTTATGCAGATAGCATTCCTGCAGGGCCACCAAACACACAGGAAGAAGAGGATGAGGAGGATTGTGTCAGCATGGATGAAGAGGATAACACGCAGCAGTCTTCAAGGGATGGTTTTCAGTCCCCAGAAACCCAAGGAGTTGTACCTGGCTGGGAGGAGGTAGTTACTGACAATGTCATCCTCAGTGACCCAGAGGACTTTCATGCCTCTTCAAACTTACGCTGCATGGGCTCCCTGATTCTGCAAAGCCTGCGAAAAAACCCAGGGGTTCGTGATATCAAGGAGAGGGATTATTACTGGCTGGCAACCCTTCTTGATCCACGTTACAAGGATAAAGTTGCAGAACTCATCCTGCCTTCACAGAGGGAGCAGAGAATGAAACATCTTCAGGATACCTTGAAGAAAAGTTTGTGCAATGCCTTTCCAGACCCTGGGAGGTTATCATTTCCTGGTGCTGGACAACGTGTTTCTGAGGCTTCTTTCGGTCAGAGGAAGAGCGGTGGAATAGGTGGGCAGCTGACCGTTGCCTTTAAATAGTTCTTCAGTCCCCAGTGCCCAGGGCTGATGGGTTCAAGCAGCCATCGTCAGTGTTTGCATTATATGGTGCAGGAATATCTAGGGGCAAGAGCAGACTTGGAGACCTTTCCAACTGAGCATCCACTGAGTTACTGGGTCTTGAGGATGGACCACTGGCCGTAACTTGTTCAATATGCAATCGAGCTACTGGCCTGTCCTGCATCCAGCGTGCTTTCTGAATGGACATTCAGTGCTGCTGGAGGGTTTGTAACAGATCAAAGAGTCCACCTGTCTACAGACTCCGTTGATATGCTCACATTTATAAAAATAAATCAGTCCTGGATCAGCAGCTATCAAGCCCCTGATGCTGATGTAACTGATTGAATTTGCTAATCCCTTGAAGACTGCTTATGCTGCCCATCCTATTCCTCCTGAGTTCTGATGATGCTAGCTTCCAACAATATTTTGGGTTTAGGGCACCACCAGCACCCAAGGCCCAATTTTTCTGCACCTGTTTAACAGGGGCATGTAATTACAATTTTTGAAATATTTTTTTACAGCATGGCCTGTTCCTGCTCCCCAACAAGAGTAACTGTGAGGGTTACAGTTTTCTGCCACCACTAACACCCAAGGCCCAATTTTTCTGCACTTGTTTGACTGTGGCATTTTATTACAATTTTTAAAATAATTTACAACAGCAGGGCCCATTGCTGCACCCAACAAGAGTAATTGTGAGGGGTTACAGTGTTCTGCCACCACCAACACCCAAGGCCCAATTTTTCTGCACCTGTTTGGGGCATGTCATTACAATTTTTAAAATAATCTACAACAGCAGGCCCATTCCTGCACCCAACAAGAGTAACTATGATGGGTTACAGTGTTCTGCCACCACCAACACCCAAGGCCCAATTTTCCTGCGCCTGTTTAACAGGGGCATGTCATTACAATTTTAAAGCGTGCAGCCCCCATAGTATATATAATACATTTTAGACTATATGGTGCAGTCAGTATAGTATATATAACACTGTGTATTGAAGTGGTTAAAGGGAATCCTATGACAGAATTAGGGGGGGGGTGGCATGGGGTCCTCCCCAAAATCCATACCAGGCCCTTTGGGTCTGGTATGCATTTTAAGGGGAACCCCGTTCCAACATTTAAAAAAAAATTGCGTGGGGGTCCCCCCAAAATCCAAACCAGGTTCTTTGGGTCTGGTATGGATTTTAAGGGGAACCCCGCTCCAAAATGTTTTTAAAAATGGCGTGGGGGACCCCCAAAATCTATACCAGACTATTTTCCGAGCATGCAACCTAGCAGGTGAGGATGGGGGGGGGTGAGTGAGCACCCCCCTCCTGAACCATACCAGGCCACATGACCTCAACATGGGGAGGGTGCTATGGGGTCCCCCAAAGCACCTTGTCCCCATGTTGATGGGGACAAGGACCTCTTCCCAACAACCCTGGCCGGTGTTTGTCGGGGTCTGCAGGCAGGGGGCTTATCGGCATCTGGAAGCCCCCTTTAACAAGGTAGTCCCCTGATCCTGGCCCCACTATGTGAATGAGTATGCGGTACATTGTACCCCTACCCATTCACCAAAAAAAGGAGTGTAGTGTTACAAAAAATAGTAGGCAGTTTTTGACAAGTCCTTTATTAAAAATGTCTTCTTCTTCCCCCGCTTCTTCTTCTTTCTTACTCCGGTCTTTCTCCATCTTCTCCTTCCCCACTTCATCTTCTGGTCTTCTCCTTCTTCTTTCAGTTCTTCCTCTGCTTCTTCCTTCCTCTTGTTGTCATCTTCTTCCTCTGCTTCCACTCCTGCTGCCAAACAGAGGCAACTCCCAGAATGGGCTGTCTTCAGTTTGACAGTTATTTTATAGGCAAGGGCGGGGCCCCCTGGTGACGTAACCGAGTGATCCGCCCCCATCTGATGTCATGTGATGTCAGAGGGGCAGGGTGACCTGTTTACATCACTGTGTGGCCCCGCCCTTACCTATAAAATAACTGTCGCCTCTGGTAAGCAGCGGGAGCGGCGGCAGAGGAAGAAGACGATGAAGAGAGGAAGGAAAAAGTGGAGGAAGACCGAAAGAAGAAGGAGAAGACCAGAAGAAGAAGCGGGGAAGGAAATTATGAAGGAGGACTCGGAGGAAGAAGAATAAAAAGAGATTTTTAATAAAGGACTTGTCAAACACTGCCTACTGTTTTTTGTAACACTACACTCCTTTTTTGGTGAATGGGTAGAGGTAACATGATCTGGGGGTCCCCTTGTTAAAGGGAGCTTCCAGACTCAGATAAGCCTCCCGCCCGCAGACCCCAACAACCACTGGCCAGGGTTGTCGGGAAGAGGCCCTTGTCCCCATCAACATGGGGACAAGGTGCTTTGTGGGGGACTCCAAAGCACCCTCCCCATGTTGAGGGCATGTGGCCTGGTATGGTTCAGGAGGGGGGTCGCTCGCTCGTCCAATCCCTATCCTGACCTGCCAGGTTGCATGCTTGGATAAGGGTCTGGTATGGATTTTGGGGTGCCCCTACGCAATTTTTTTGGCGTGGGGTTCCCCTTAAAATCCATACCAGACCCAAAAGGCCTGTTTGGATTTTGGGGGGACCCCCACGCAATTTTTTTTTTAATTTTGGCATGGAGTTTCCCTTAAAATCCATACCAAACCTGAAGGGCCTATTGTGAACTGGGGGAGGACCCCCATACAAATTCTTTCAGTGATGACAATATATTACAGCCGCAAACAAGTTTAAATTACAAGTTTAAATTAGTCATTTTGCTGCGGCACTGTTCTAAACATCACACAGATGCTCCACCTTACAGGCATACTAAGGGGACCCTCCAGGCATGATATTTAAAGGAATATTTCACTTTTTATTTTTCACTTTAAGCATTATTAAAATCACTGCTCCTGAAAAAATATTGTTTTAAAAACTTTTTTTTGCATTGATACATGTCCCCTAGGGCAGTACACGGGTGTACATACACTTTTTATTGTAATAATTTGCATATAAAATGTGATGACGATGCAGATTATTAGCACAATAAACCTGCAAATTAGAACATGTGTCTCAAGGCTGGACACTTAAAAAAGTGGTAATAAATAATATTGATCGATAGATTGTTTGCAAATTCAAAGCATGAGTGTCAGAAAAATCACATATAGGAAGGACAAATTAGAAAGAAATCAAATAAAAATCATCAATATTAAACGTCATGATGTTTCAGTCCGTATCACTTTAAATATTAATGTGGAAAAAACTTCTTCACCGGGGTTGGACATCTGTACGCTAATAGTCAGAGTGATTAAACGTGAGTTTTCCTTAACTTAGGTGTCCTAGCCCCTCACCTGAGGTGTGCTAGCAACTTAGCACATAAAGGTATCTTTGTGCTGATCTTCCCTTGTCTTGCCTCTGTATCGTCTTAGTATATGACTGTGCTCACTGTGTTGCTGGTTGGAAACCTGGATCTTTTACTAAATTCAGGGAGAAAAACCTCCCGATGGATGGGTGTAAGATAAAGAAAGAGACCTTCCTTGGTGTGATACTGTTGGTTTAAAACATTTATTAAAAGATAAAATCAACACTCACATTTAAAAAACAGAAAAAAATCGTATCTCCAACAAGCGCCAAGCTCGTCTGTATCCCTGTGTAGTTTCCAATCACCTCTGCTACCGCCCTACACGTTACGTCACGTGTCACGTGACTTCATCAATGGGGATCTATCGATCAATATTATTTATTACCACTGTTTTAAGTGTCCAGCCTTGAGACACATGTTCTAATTTGCAGGTTTATTGGGTGTCCAGCCTTGAGACATGTCCTAATAATCTGCATCGTCATCACGTTTTGTATGGTTAATAGAAGTTTACGTTATCATATATATGTTATATTGCACTAGTTCATACAAGTCACTTATATGATCTATATGTCACATTAATCTATCACAGATGGCGCTGCACTACACCTTTTTTTTCAGTTTCATAAAGTAGTCACGGATAACTATTAAGTGCTAGCAGCTGTCCACACCCATTGACTATACTTAATCATCTCAAAATTCACCAAGTGGTAGCGCAGGGGTACCCCCATAATTTGAATAATTTGCATATAAACATTTAAAATTAGCACTTGATTTTTTATTTTTGTGTCTCATTAACTTTAATAGGTTTTGCGCGTTCGCACTAGCTTATTGCCTGTTCGTGGTGTTCTGGTGCGAACCAAACCTTCCCTATCCTTGACCCTCTTGAAGAGAGCATGCTATCCCTGAAGCAGGATACATTGTGACAGCAGCTTGAATACTTTAAGGACACTGCCAATACTGGACATACCGTGTAAAGGAGAGCCTTGGTAGGCCAGCAAGATGTGGTGAGATTGTTTACATGATGCACTATGGTGCCTGCCACAGCACTACTCCCCTAGTGTACTCTGACTATGTACCATTGGTCAATCAGCTACAATATATGGAGGACATCTATCATTAGTAGCCTGGACCTGGTTGGTACATTGAGACATAGAGTTTGAAGAGACTGTTGGATAAACATGTCAATGTTGTCATAGACTTAGGTACTACTGCTTGGTGTACTACTGCTTGGTGTAGGCTTATGTGCATGCGTTTCACTTTGAATTGGGATACTCCGCCATCATGAACCTAAGGCCCTTTTGCTGTGCATTAGCAATGAGTTTAGCAGGAAGGACCCAGCTTCCATAATATTAGGCATAGAGTCAATCCGGATACATACTTCTGCACACATTCGACCAAGCCTTAGGAGCACCACGTGTCATCTCTTAAGTTGGCTTCAAGTGAGACTGTTTTTTTACACTAATACCAACATGGACTTTAGCGTTGCTCTCTCCCTTAGTAGGGTCCCCTTGGTGGGTTGCAGGTATACACATTATGGCTATTTTTACATCCAAATACTTACATAAACTGTTTTTTGTAGCCTTAGATGTGCTTTATTGTTGTGGTGTTTTTTGTAGTGAGTGAGAGAAAATTACTCAAAAATAAAGGGAAATCCAACCTTTCACAGCTGTCACTAGAACTGGTGTAGCCATTACTTTCCGTTTCAGTCACAAGTGTCATATTTTGGATTTCTTCCAGCAGGACACACACAGGCAGCAATAAAAAAAGGAACCTTCTCAATCTTTTCAAAAATTAGAGTTTAAACTTCTGGTTGGAGTTCTACTTTGGGCTTGAATGTGTGGCTATTACATTCACTATTACAGTCGCATCACTAAACATTTTGTCACAACTTCTGTGTTTGTATCTTTTACAGGGGAACCAATCACAGCACCTGGGAAGGGAGGTCAATGTCCCTTTTTAATCTGAGAAACCAGCTTTCTGTCAATCCTCCATCAAGACGAAACTCTAATAGCCAAGTGTAAATGAAACATGTGTTTTCATGTTCAAGAAAAAGAAGGGGTAGCCCCTGGAAGTAGCACATCTAAGTTGTCCTAGAGAGGTGAATGGAGTGGCAACTTCAACCTGAACGCCAACCAGGCCACGTCCCCAACATGTTTCACTTCTCCCCCGGAGTTTAGTCATGGGGATCCCCATGACTAAGCTCTGGGGGGTAGAGTGAAACATGTTGGGGGCGTGGCCTGGCTGGAGTCCACGCTGAGGTTGCCACTCCATTCACCTCTCTAGGACATTTTAGATGTGTGACTTCCAGGGGCAACCCCTTTTTTTTCTTGAACCCTTGCAGGAGCCAGGACAAGCTCCATGCCCTGTCAGCACTCTAACAGCAGCTTTAAATGCACCGTTCACATACCCTCTCTCTGCTGAGCTTGAGTGGCACACATACACTTTCCAGGTCACAATGTATTTTCATGTTGTCAGGGTTTGAGCATGCCCTAAAATTGTGTGTTTCCTAAAATTCTAAGGAAACAAGCATTTATGGTTCCATCGTGTTAATTCTTATTAGTATTTCTAGATGCTAACCTCTGACTACCCTTTGTTTAGAAATAAGTTAAAAATCCAACACATCACAAAAACTGATGACTACTAATCTATTTGTTCATCTTTACACAGCACAAAACACCACTGTCTAAAAATGCCAGGTGCCCTATAGTAGACCTGACACAATAGTTATTAACTCCACAATAGCATAATTAAAGCCTAAAAAAAGATTTTTCCTGATTGACAGTGAAAGAGAAATAAATTGATGCAATTATATTTCTGTCCTAACATTGAAAACCACAGGTGTTGTTAGTTACCAGTACTTCAAGCCTATATCAAGTCTACGGAATGCGCTTTTGTCTCTTGGCTTTTGTTTCATTTGAAAATAGATTCAAGAGATTCAGACAGGAAATATCAGCAGAAATGAGAGGAGAAACTCAAAAATATTAACATGTTTGCACAAGGTGTTGTGTTGGAGTGATTATCCTCATGTAGAAGATACATCTCATGGTTCACATGCTTCACTTAGCCTTTAGTTGCAGCACCCTGCTGCATGTCCCACTCCTGACCTCTGGATAGAGTTCTCCTTCCACCCTGATAGGAGCCAACCTGATTCCTGAGATGAGATCTCCTGTTTCCTGGCTACTAGCTGGGGCACCTCTGACCCCTGGTTGAGACCTCCTGTTTCCAATATGGGAGCTGTCTCCAAACTGGGAGCTTTAAGCTATCCTCAGGCTTGGTTTATATCAACCCTGCACATCTGTGTACTCACAAAGGCTGCAGGCATCCAGTAAAATCCAGAAACAGCATTGAAGGTCCTGTCCGACCCATGACACTTTGGAACCTTCAAGCTCCAGGCCCCAACCTGGAACTACAGAATCCTGAGAAAACCAAAAACACAGCTTTCTCCACTCAGAAACAATGGTCTGGAATTTCACAATAAACCTTAATCTGAATACTGTGTTAAAATTCTGTTTTCACTTTGTCATTATGGGGTACTAAGTGTAGACTAATGAGAAAAAAATAAAGTCAAACAACTGTAGTATCAAAGTAAACGAAAAAAGTGAAAGGGGTCTGAATTCTTTATGAATGTACTATATATTGAAAAAGTCAACAAATTCCATGGCATGTAACTACTTTATCACGTGATGGTACAATTGTGACCTTTGTGATAGTGTGACGCAGTGGCGGCTGGTGAAATTTTAGGATGGGGGGCGCCAGACACCGCCCTTCCCTTTTCACCCCTCCCACTTCTCATAAGCTCCACCCTTTATAGTTTCCACCCCTTGTGTCAGGAGTATACAGCCCAGCATCACCAGAAAGGGTATACATCATCATCAGATAGTGGTATACAGCATCACCAGTTAGGAGTTGTCAGGAAGATACAGCAGTTCCAGTGGTTTCCGCGGTGGTGCACGCGCCTGTGCGCGTTCGTGCGCGTTCGAGCGCGCCCGTGTGCGCGCGCGCTCCCGTGCGCGCGCACGCGCCGGAAACAGGCGCCAATCGGCCCTATTTAAACCTGCAGGACTTAGTGCACGGTGCTGTCCGTTCTACAGCGTTTCCTGCACCTGTGCCCCCAGCAAGCTATTTCTGAGTGACTACCTGTTCCTGTGACCCCGGCTATCCCTTTGGACTTGTTGCTATCCACCTGCATCTGACCCCGGCTTGCCTACGACCATCCGCTTGTCTAATCCCTTTGTACCTTTTCTGCCAGCACGTTGCCGACCCTACCTGTACCCGACCATCCATTTGCCTGATCCCGCTGTACTGCACCGCCCGCTAGTTGCCGACCCGGATTGAATCACTACTCTCCTGTTTGCACGAGCTCCAGTGGACTTCCGTCTACCAGCTAAGGACTGTCCAGCCCTCGTGCCCCCCTGTGCTCCTGAGCTTCCTGTTCCCACTATCAGGGGTTCTCGAACCAGGGCCACAAGAGAGGTTGCCCCCGCATAAGCCAGACTCTATCACCAGGTACGTGACAGAAACGGACAGCCACGTCAGAGTCTGCGCCGGGGCCCTCTCTCATGGAGGAAGTGTGTGTACATCTTGCTGGACTATCCCAAGCAGTAAAGACCCCGCCACCCGGGTCCTGACCCCCAGTAGGACTTCTTCACTCTAGTGGTCTGGGTGGAACCACCGAAGGTTTCTTTTGCACGCCCCGACCTCTCGTTTCATATTGAACGTCCTTGACGCCTTTCGGGACTTAAAGGACGCCAGGGGACGTTTGGCGAGGCCGTACCCGTGGGAACCTAGGCACTCGACTCAAGGACAACACACCCATCCGTATACTGGAGGCGAACCTTCCTGACCTCACCGGTCCAGGACATGAACCAAAAGGTTCGCATGTATAGGAAGGACTTCCCAGAAATGACGAACCCTATCAGGTCGTTCTACATGTGTGTGAAGGAGGTACTCTCTCCCGGGGCC
>BLSH010029790.1:291727-324965 GCA_018402905.1 Glandirana rugosa
CAGGAATCGACCATCTGCCTTCAGGTGACCTCGAGCACGTTTGTCCTCTCATCACTAAGTTAGGCCCAGCCGTTGATCGCCCGCCACGCCCCGTTCTACAGCGTTTCCTGCACCTGTGCCCCCAGCAAGCTATTTCTGAGTGACTACCTGTTCCTGTGACCCCGGCTATCCCTTTGGACTTGTTGCTATCCGCCTGCATCTGACCCCGGCTTGCCTACGACCATCCGCTTGTCTAATCCCTTTGTACCTTTTCTGCCAGCACGTTGCCGACCCTGCCTGTACCCGACCATCCATTTGCCTGATCCCGCTGTACCGCACCGCCCGCTAGTTGCCGACCCGGATTGAATCACTACTCTCCTGTTTGCACGAGCTCCAGTGGACTTCCGTCTACCAGCTAAGGACTGTCCAGCCCTCGTGCCCCCCTGTGCTCCTGAGCTCCCTGTTCCCACTATCAGGGGTTCTCGAACCAGGGCCGCAAGAGAGGTTGCCCCCGCATAAGCCAGACTCTACCACCAGGTACGTGACAGGAGTATACAGAGTCACCAGATAGCAGTATACACTTACAGAGCACCATATAGCAGTATACAGAGCCCCAGATAGCAGTATACAGAGCCCTAGATAGCAGTATACAGAGTCACCATATAGCAGTATAGATAGCACCAGATAGGGGTACACAGAATCACCATATAGCAGTATACAGAGCCCCAGATAGCAGTATACTGAGCCCCAGATAGAAGTATACAGTCACCATATAGCAGTATACAGAGCCCAGATAGCAGTATACAGAGTCCCAGATAGGGTATACAGTCACCAGATAGGGTATACAGGGTCCCAGATAGGGTATACAGTCACCAGATAGGCTATACAGGGTCCCAGATAGGGTATACAGAGCCCCAGATAGGGTATGCAGAGTCCCAGATAGGGTATACAGAGCCCCAGATAGGCTATACAGGGTCCCAGATAGTGTATACAGTCACCAGATAGGGGCATACAGGGTCCCAAATAGTGTATACAGTCACCATATAGGGGTATTTATGGTCCCAGATAGTGTATACAGTCACCAGGTAGCGGTATATATGGTCCCAGATGGTGTATACAGTCACCAGATAAGGGTTTGCGGTGGTTCATGCTCCATGCAGAGTATTGCACATAGTACATGTATACAGGGTCCCAGATAGGGTATACAGGGTCCCAGATAGGGGTATACAGGGTCCCAGATATTGCACATATTACATATCAAAGGAAGCTCCATGCAGAGTATTGCACATAGGACATGTCTTAGGAAGCTCCAGGCAGAATATTGCACATAGCAAATGTCATGGGAAGCTCCATGCAGAATTTTGCACATAGTACATGTCATAGGAAGCTCCATACAGAGTATTGCACATAGTACATGTCATAGGAAGCTCCATGCAGAGTATTGCACATAGTACATATCATAGAAAGCTCCATGCAGAATATTGCACATAGTACATGTCTTAGGAAGCTCCATGCAGAATATTGCACATAGTAAATGCAATAGGAAGCTCCATGAAAAATATTGCACATAGTACATGTCATAGGAAGCTCCATGCAGAGTATTGCACATAGTACATATCATAGAAAGCTCCATGCAGAATATTGCACATAGGACATGTCTTAGGAAGCTCCATGCAGAGTATTGCACATAGTAAATGACATAGGAAGCTCCATGCAGAGTATTGCACATAGTACATGTCATAGGAAGCTCCATGCAGAGTATTGCACATACAGGGTCCCAGATAGGGTATACAGGGTCCCAGATAGTGTATACAGTGTAAAAGGAGTTTAGATGAGTTTCAAGCTAGTTTGTTATAAACCAGTATGCCGGGGGTTAACTCGCCGGCTATAGTCCATAAAGAACTCTATCTTGCTGTATTGGAAGTGTCACCGCTGGCTGTGGGATGAATGATTCTCCCTCAATGGGGACAGCTCATGGAAAATAAGACCAGCAAAAGATATTACATAACAGGCAATAATACAGACGCTGTAAAGGTTGTGCACTCACGTGTACCAGTGCCGACCAACCGGCACTGTCTATCACTGCGTCTATATCAGAGTGTATGAGAGCAGGCTCCGTGTCTTCCCCAGCGTGCGTTCCACCGCTCGGAGGCTGAAACCCAAGGGACCGGAAATTACGTCAGAAATAGCCGTGGCTTCTATGCATTTCGTGTTTCCCTTAAACACGTCATCAGGAGGTACTTCCTGATGCAGACACGGAACCTGCTCTCATACATGCTGATACAGATGCAGTGATAGACAGTGCCGGTTGGTCGGCACTGGGACACGTGAGTGCACAACCTTTACAGCATCTATATTATTGCCTGTTATGTAATATCTGCGCAATGAGAAATGTATTTTGCTGGTCTTATTTTCCATGAACTGTCCCCATTGAGGGAGAATCATTCATCCCACAGCCAGCAGTGATACTTCCAATACAGCAAGATAGAGTTCTTTATGGACTATAGCTGGCGAGTATTAACCCCCAGCATGCTGGTTTATAACAAACTAGTTTGAAACTCATCTAAATTCCTTTTCACAGCAAGTCTTGTCTTTTTCAAGCACACCTAAACAAGTGGTTTTGTATTTCATTTTTAAAGTCTATGGTATTCTTTGGAATTATCATGTTTTTTTCTATTATGGTAACATGAATGTAAAGGGTTGGTTAGACTCAGCCCATCACAGTGGTGTTTTGAGGAAATTTTATGTTTGTATGATTAGCACTAGGTGAACGCCAGATACACCTGAATAACCTTTATACTATTGTTTCTGACTGGAGAAAACGGTGTTTGGTTTTCTCAGGATTCTGTAGTCCTAGATTGGGGCCTGGAGCTTGAAGGTTCCAAAATGTCTTGTGTGGGACAGAACCTTCAATGCTGTTTCTAGATTTTACTGGATGCCTTTGTGAGTACACAGGTGTGCAGGGTTGTTACAAACCAAGCCTGTGGATAGCTTAAGGCTCCCATTTTGGAGGCCGTCCCCATATTGCATACAGGAGGTCTTAACCAGGAGTCAGAGGTGCCACAGCTAAGAGTCAAGAGACAGGAGGTCTTAACCAGGGGTCAAAGGTTCCCCAGCCAGTAATAGTTCTTAAATTCACTTTTCACTTTCTCATTATGGAGGTAATGAATATAAATTAATGAGAAAAAATTATTTTAAACAACTGTATTATCAGGCTGAAACATAACAAAATTGAAAAAAGTGAAGGGGGTCTGAACGCTTTATGAATGCACTGTATGTGAACAGGCAAAGTTAGATTTTGATTTAAACAGTGCCTACAAAATACAGGTGATATACTTGAATCAATGAGACATAACATTGACATGGTGTTTTTATTTCCATAATCTATATTAAAATTACATTTTGAAAATGCCGATTTTTCAAGCGGAAAAGATAATTACACCCCAACATTTACCACCACTTTAAATCCATGAAATTAAAATCAGGCTCTCCAGAGTAGGTGTGAATTATTAGATCCTGTGGAACATGTATTATTTAAACTTCGGATATTCAGGGGTTTGCTGTTATATTTGCTATTGATGTGTGTGGTGTCATCATGCTCAATGGAGCCCTCTAAGCACCTTGGAGAAGAGGTTGTGCATGCCTATAAGTTTAGCAAGTGATTAAAAATTTAAAAGATTAAAAAGATTGCCAAATTATTTGAAAAAATTATTTCTCCATAAGAAAAATAATCGAATCTACAAGTGATCTGCTTATTTGTCACGAACTGGCAGGTCCAGAAAATGTATCTGATGCAAAATAACCCTTGGGTTAAGAGAAAGCACAATGTAACTGTGTGAAACGCGTCAACCTGACGTGACTCGCTACCATTATGTGGTGTCTGTCTTGCACTTTTATGGGAAGATGCAATAAAAGGACATTTGATATTCCAGTGTTCAGCCATTCTATCTTCATATGTATCTGCACGGCAAGCGAGCCAAGGCATGCACCAGTAGGAGGAGTCCTCATTACTGAATTTCACTTCACCTAAATTCACTCACCTGAAAAGGCGTATCTCTTGCGTCCAATGATCCAAAGCACAACAGCAAAGCCATCAAGGAATGTCTCAAAAAGAAAAAATAGAATGTTATGGACTAGTTAAAGTTCGGAGGAAGGGAGGTTGAAACTGGTATTTCATGCGGGGAAACATAAAAAAACATATTACAACTTAAGCAATATTATACTGAAGAAGCTTCTGAAGGTGCATTTCATAGGAATGCGCACAAGGTGTGCCAGGTGTGCCTTGGCACACCTTAATCACCATGTTTGGCGCAGATTCCCCCTGTTTAAACCCCTGATATTTTGCCAAAGCCCCCTAATGCGGCTCCTAAAAAAATAAAAATCCTGCCCTACTGACACTGTCCACTGCTCTACTGGCACCACCAGTATAAATAAACATGCACACACACACTTGTTTGAACTTTGAGGTGCACACCCTAATACAATAGGCTATGCACACCTATGGTGCAATTACCCTTACAGTTGATATTGTTGGTTAAATGAATGATTGAAAAAGCAACTTGTCCTTGTATTTTATTTGTAGGCGTTGTTTAAATTAATATCCAATGTTTGCCTCTCCAAATATGTTTAAAAAAGTCAACAATTTCCATGTGGAGTACTTACTTTTTCACATGACTATAGACTATACACCAGAGCTGTGGAAGCTGATAGGAAAGCATATTTGTATATCACCCTAGGTATCACCATATTTGTATTTCACCCTAGGTAAATAACACTAACAACAATATATCTAAGCAAATAAAATAGGCATATGTATATAAAGTGGCACTAGCACACTGATCTCACCCTTACAATAAATATAAATTGGTAGCAAAGATATTTTGATTGTGGTTCACTGTCACCAACTCTGGCTCCTCATGGACAACTGTAAAGACAGCATCAGAGAAATGAGCACAAATCATTACCTCCCTGATTTTTCCATCTGAATATGTCAACATCTTTGGCAGATCCTAGTGCTCTCTTGTTTAAGCCCTCGTTCCGAAATCACACAATTTCAAAGCCGCCTGTTAGTGCAAATTTGAAGACTTCATGCACAGAAGTCTATTCAAGTCGCACACGAAATCACCAAAAGTAGTGCATGTACTACTTTTTTAAATCAATACGGCACCGCAGAGTCAGTGTTGCACAGATTCGAACAGTGCGATTGCCGGCAACAGGATGCGAATGGTCATGCGATTTGACCTGTCAAATCACATGACAAGTCGCTCCAATGTGTACAGAGGCTTAAGGCCTATGAGATGTGTGACGGGAGTCACTTTGGACAGGGGGCTGGTGGAACCCAGCTTACCTTAGAGAGGTTGGGAAACCCATTTTCCAGCTCCCCCGGCCCCTGCTATGTGTAAGTCACCCTGTGTCTATTAGGGGCACAGGGTGACTGAGAACCCAGGTTGAGTCTGTCCTAACCAGACTCACCATACAACCACACCGGACAGCATTTTGTTTTACCCGTGTTATCCAGGGTTCTATATGTGTGGTTTGGGTTGAAGGAAGGGGTTCTTTCACTTGGGGCATTAATGTTTGTAAGCAATATCCTTCAAAAAATGTATGCAGATGAATGATTTCACCTTTCAGACTACTACATCGTTTGATGTGGGAGGGGGTTGTTAATTGTTTGCTAAGTGGCTGTATCCCATTATTCTATTGTTTCCTGTCTGCCTTGGGAGCAACCTATTATGGGATGTATTTGTGTTCCTAGCATGTAGACTGGGGTCAGGGAGGAGGAATGGGGGAATTTCTCCAACAGCCCTCCCTGCTGATAAGACAGTCTACTGATTGATGAAGTTTGAATATACCTGTGTGTCTATTGTTACTCCAACCTGTGTCATTATGCAAAGGAGGGGAGATTGTCCCCTGAGTGTATATCTCTGTACGTTTGTTTGAATAAACAATCTTATGTTTTTCTACCCTATGCTGAGTTACGACTAGTGACTAGGTGGGCTAAGGGGGTCTTGGATCGTGCTGGTACCGGACAAATGAATAATTTATGGTGGTCATACTCTTGTTGAGGATGGAGGTCTGTGACAAGATGATTTCCTAGAATTTCCCTGGTTGTTCCTGGTTCCTTTCAGTGGATTACCACCTGAAAACATTCTTCTCAGCTCCATAAGAAACCTTCTTTAACTCACAAATTTCCTGAAATTGTGTTGTTGCTTTATTTTATTTTCTCAATAAAGAAATACTGAACCTTGTCAGGTGTTTTAAAGTATATTTATGCAAATAAACAAAAAGCCCAACAGCAGTAGGCAGCTATTGATTGACTTGAAAACTATAATTCATTTTGTAGTTATTAGACCCCTTTTAAATCAATACTCCAATAAGGGATATGTATGGGTATTTAATAATTCACTTAGGTGACAACGTGTTTCATTTAATTTATAATATGATATAACCCCATTATTAGACTTTTAAGGTACCTATATATATCAGACCTAGTATCAACTATTAAAATTGTATCCACAACTTACTGTAAAATAAGGGAGGCCGATGCTGCTCCTCGCTCCAGCTTGCCAAGGAATGCTTCTCCTCCCCGCCGAACAGGAAGTGGGCCCTGAGACCCGATTGGCTGGGGGTCCTAATACTCCCTGGCCAATCGGGTCTCGGGACCCACTTCCTGATTGGCCAGGAGGAGAAGCAGGAAGACATTAGCGAATATTAATTTGCTAATTTCACACAACTGGGTGGGCTCAAGGTGCAGTGCTCTGCGCCCCGAGCCCACCTTTTTTGAAGCCAATTAGAAGCCTGTGCTTCAAAAAGAAAAGGCCTTTGAAACCCATGCGTACGGTGCCCTGCATGTTGATTAGGGGCCAGGCGCATGGATTAGGGGGCGGTGCCCCTGCACCCTTAATGGAGCGGTCGCCACTGAATCTGACTACTTGTTCTGGAACAGCCTACTGCTGCCCAAACACCTGACTGTCACATAGAATTAACAGCGTCTTTTAGTCACACAGATTTAGGGCTCTTTCACACGTGCAGACCGTCCAGGTCCGCCTGTCAATTTTTCAGGCGGACCTGAACGGACGTCCATGTAACTATGGAGCAACATATGTCAGCGGTGACATGTCCACTGACATCCAATCCACTCCAATCCGCTAAATACAGACAGATGGAAACCCTATATTCCATCCGTCTGGCAGATCAGATCGGATGAAAACGGACAGGCAGATCTGTTTTCATCCGCTCCTCATAGAGGAGAGTGGGGGCTCTGACAGGTCCGTCTCTGCACAGTGAGTAGAAATAGGCCTGTCATCTGCCGCCTCAGCGGGGATCAACAGATCTATCCCCTGCTGAACAGCGGAGTCCGTCAAAACAGATATATCGGGTGAAAGAGCCCTTATTCTCACCACTCAGAGAAAATGCTGCTCCCCGGTCCTACACAGGAATCTGGTTCCAGGGTGGAGCATCTTCTCCAAGTAGCCTGGGAGTTTTATAGGAGCTCAGGGTGCTCAATCTGTTACGCCTGAGCTTGTTAACCCCTCAAACAGTCTCACTACACAGCACAAAAAGGGATGCAATTAATGTAAAGCATGAACCTGGGACAAATATATTTTCCATCCTGGACTCAACCTACCATTTTCCTGGCTTACTGTCACAATAGCAACATACTGTATATTGTAAATCAATATACAGTGGAGAGGCTTGTATATCAACCAAATTATTTAGAGGGAAAGAAGAGTAATCTAAATTTAAAACATTCACACATTTTTTGTAAATTATAGAGTGAATTCTTCAGCAGGTTGTCCTCCCTTATATCTTGTGGACCTATTATGCCTGCATTGTCATTTGTATGAAATGATGACATCAAACACAGCGTCCCCTGCTTGGTACGATGACATTGTCCATAGTACATGCATGCCACAACATCACCACACATGTACAAAAAAGACTCCATCACGCAAAGCAGCATTATTGCCAGTGAGGACTTCCATAAACCACTTCCTGCCACTCCCTCACAGGTTAACAACTCCCCCCCCCAATCTTTAAAAAGGATAGAGAGTTATACCACACCTAACCTAAGGCAAATGATTCTGCTCCGCCATCCCACTCCAGCGCCAATCAAATATCCAGTGTTGGCCGGTTTCTGCAAGTGTGACTGAAACAAAAGGCAACTAAATAGGGTCTGCATTGGGCTGGCCAGAATTCTTTATAAGGTATAAACCCCCATGTGTTTTTGTTTGGGAGACACTTGTCCAACATTGGATATGTAAGCAGGTGTAGAGGAGGTCAAACAGTGTCTGCAGGCTGCACAGTGCAATGACATGTTTCCACAAGTACATGACTAGTTATGTATATGTTTCAAGACAATTCAGTGTGGTCTTGTAGGAGTATGGTTTTATGTGGGTTTTTTTGTGCATTTGTACAGTTACACTTTAGAGTGGTTTTCCATTTAAAAAAGAGGGCCGTATGTTGAAGTGGCTCCTCCACGCCTGGGTATACAACCAGAATGATGGTCAGTTTAACAGGCTATGATCTCCACAACTAAGTCTCCCACCAATGTTAAACCCTGAATACCTGTTGGAAGAGCCCAAGGAATCAAACCACTTAAAAGCATGACTATAGCCTGCAATACAAGGCCTAGCACACACGTAGTGACTGGAGATCTGACAGTTCCCGGAGACGTGTATGGGACGAGGTGTGCGGCTCTCTTAAGCCGAGTGTGCTCGGGTCTGCTGGGCGGTACTTGGCCTGGTGTCCACTCTAGAGAGGGGGGCCTTTTCATTTGGAGGAGGTCGGGGGGCATGTCGGTGGTGGCCGTTGTAGTATCTCGCGGGGACAGGATATTTCCTCACGCTTGGGATGACAGTGTCTAAAGGGCTGCCACGATCAGAGATAGCATTTTTTCCCTGCATTATGTGGATGGTGGTGGACAATGGAGCCCTGTGAGTTTGGAATCTTGAACCAGTGAATGTTTTGACTATGCGGGCAGCAATTGAGGTGGAAAAAGAGGAGGACGGCATAATAGTGTAAAACTTAGTTAAGACATCTAGCCCTGCTGCCTGGACAACGACCATGCCGGCGTTCTATCGAAAAATGCCTCGCATTGAAAAATGTCTCCGATGGGTCTGCTTTAACATTACTCCAGCTAAAAAAAAAAAAAACATTATCCAGTTGATATGTTGATCAGCTGCTGTGACGTCAACACAGCGCATACACAGAACGTTGGTGGCAGTATCTGATGGTCTACAAAGAGCCAAGGGAGAACGTACTTGTTAGATTGTGCCTCGCTGTTGCTTGGCGGGTTTTGGGTGTGTTGAAGGGCGGGTTTTGTGTGTGTTGCAGCCCACCATTAGACACAGGCAAAACCCACCATTCAACACACTAAACTCACCCTGAAACACACACAAAACACGCCCTTCAGCACACGTAAAACGTAAAACCTGCCCCACAACAGCGAGGCAGAATCTGACAAGTACGTTCCCCCTCCACTGTTTGCATAGCGTAGGATAATGCCTCCGACGATCTGCACATGCACTGTGTTGACGACACACCAGCTCATCAACAGATCAGCTGGAGTGACGTTTGGTACTGCACATGCGCATACCCATCAGAGGTACTTTTAGACGGGAGGCAGTATTCGACAGAACACCAGCTAAATCTCCCCAGCCACAAAAGGGTAAGAAGGGCACAACAGGGGCCACGGCTAAAACAACTGCTGGAGCCCAATCTGCTCAAACTATGGATATTAAAGAGGAAGTAAACCCAGATTGGGTTTACTTCCTCTATATTCTCCTGCAAAGTAGATGCATAATGGGCTACTATGCATCGCATAGTAGCCCATTATGTGCCACTTACCTGCAAACGAAGCCTACGACATCTAGCGCTGTCCCCTGTGCAGGAAACATCCATCATCTGCCCCTCTTCCTTCCGGGGCCACGATTTCTGGCTCTGTGACTAGCCAGAGTCGCGTGACGTCACTCCCACGCATGCCCGCGGGAGCCGCCAGTCACGGCATGATCACAGTGAAGAAACGGTACGGAGACTGTTTCTTCACTGCGCATGTGCCGAAATGATGTCGGCACATCTAGTACACTGCATATCTCCTGAACCTTGCAGGTTTGGGAGATATGCAAGGCACCTACAGGTCACGAGTTGACAACCACCGTAAAACATTTTTTTCAACAACTGCAAATTCTGCCTGAAATATCTAATATGACGGACCCGATCCCAGCCTCAGTAGCTATAGAAGGTGATATGGAACAAGCTAGAAGTAGCTCCCTACCAACTATACAATCTGCCATGACCAAAATAATGGGAATGGAGAAAGGGACCTGGGATATGCAAGCATATATTCAAACCCTACCTACAAGAGAGGATATGGACAGGTATGTGTATAGACTTGTCTATACACTGTATGTAAAATACTCAGGATAGGGTGAACACTTTAGAATCTAAATTATCTGTCATTGAACAGAAGTTTTTTTCAGGCTGAAGCAAGATACCAGGAGCAAGAACATTGTTTAAAATATGTCATCAACCCTATAGATGACGTAGAAAACAGAATTAGACAGAATAACATTAGAGTTACAGGTTTACCCGAAGCAACAGGTCCCGAAGATCAAATACCAACTTTGCGTGGCATTTTTAACACCTTATTACAATGTTCACCTACTGCTGAACTTATAATAGATCGGGCACATAGATCATTCAGACCTAAGGATACAGATCTGGCAAAACCGAGAGATGTTATTTGTAGAATACATTATTTTCATGTAAAGAAAAAGATCATGGCAGCTGCACATCAATGTAGGACTATAGACTTTGATGGAGAACAGCTTATTTTGCTGCAGGATCTCTCCAGATGTGCTCTGACCTTAAGGAAAGAAATTAAATCTCTTCTGGAAATGCTCAGAGAGAAAAATATATTTTATAAATATTTTTTATAAATAGAGATTTCCATTTCAAGTTCTAGTACATTTTAAAGGACAAATAGTTGTATTTCGTGACATTGAGGATTTGCCTGGTTTTTGAAAAGTCCTCAACTTCACGAAATTGAACTACCACAATGGCCACAAGCCTATTTTAGTTCACCATCCAGGCTATTTAAAAACAATCAGAGACCTTCCCAACAATCTTCATGAATTTTTTTCTCCTCTAGATAGCTGTAAAACGAACTAGAAGTACTATTATCTTTTTTTTTTTTTAATGGATACGTGGGTTGGAGGAGAAAAAAAGTGAACACATCCTTCAGAGGCATGCTGAAGTTTGAAAGACAGTGTTGCAAGATCAGAATGGGCCTCCCAATATATTATATATCATTACATAACCTATAAAAAACCATATTAATGCTTTTTTAGCCATTGTACTGGGAATTGCAATAAAATGTTTCTGTAGAAAAAAAAGCCTATCAAAGGTTTAAACAGCTAGTTTATTTTATTATTTTATTTGATAAATAAAAAAGAGCTGCGGTCTTGTTACATTGCTAGCTTATACAGTTACACTCTAGCGTCTGCATACTTGTAGGCAGATGGAGACTGCTGGGTACACTGCAGGTGACGCTCAACCACAGCAGCAATGCAGAGGGAGAGGACGTCATGAGGAGCATGGTTTCTCAATGGTTGCCTGAGACAATGGGACAGTGCTGGCCGCCCATGTGACTCTGGCATCCATGTTGGGTGTGGCAGATTCTATTTTAGACCCTGGCCCCTGGGTTTGGCATGCATTCGTATCTGTGTAGTGTAAGGACAGGTTACCCATCTGTTAGGGACTGTATTAGTAGCAGGATAAGATTCCAGATGAGGAGGGAAAGATTAGATCTTGGACATCTTCTCATTTGGATATGAGACAGCCAGGCCACATTCTGTCACTCCAGACAGACGCTGTCAATTTGTCTGATACATGCTCCACACCAGACCTTTGGTATTCGTGAGTGGGCCCTCTCCCACCATGTTTGTTGTGAACTATTTTGCCTTTACTACAATACAAGTTCTACTAATTGCACCTGGACTATGTGTGTGTTATTACCGCCGCACAACGCTGCACCCATCCACATACTGCCACAGGGGGTTTTGCCTCTTGCATTTATATTATTTATTACAGGAATTTATATAGTATTGACAATTAACACAGTTCTTTATATAACTATTGTGCATTCATATTAGTCCCTGCTCTCAAGGAGCTTACAATCTAAGGCACACCTGTACACCATCCAGTGGAAACCCATGCTGCTGTTCTTGTTTATATGGTCATGCCACACTAAAGCTGGCCATCAGTCAGCAGTCAGATGTGCAGACACCAGCCGTCCACTATCAAGAATTTTTGCTTCCCAGTACTATGTGGGAAGTTTAAAATTGGGAGGAGTTTAAAACTGAATACATAAGCTGCATCATAAAATTAAATAAGGCCAAAAAGATCTTACATAAAAAGCCACCGCTCTTGCTCAAAGGATGCGGCGGCAATGACGTCATCGCCGCCGCATCCTCTGAGCAGGAGCGGTGGCTTTTTGTGTAAGATTTTTTGGCTTAATTTGATTTTCTGCTGCAGCTTATGTATTCAATTTGAATAATAAAATACTACATGAGCATTATTTGGGCTCTGGTTGGTGAGGTTTTTTTGCAAGGAGCTTGATCCGATTAATGACCATCATTCAAACAAAACACCAGAGCAGGATGTCTCATCACTTCATAACAGCGATTTAAGGCTTATCATTGATTGCCATCTGGTGAGTGTTTAGATTGGTGGAGGTGCATGGCTGTGACAAGCTTTTTTCCAAACATTTTGCTTGCATTGTGATTTTTTTCTATGTTCCGTTGAGTGGTTAGCTGTATCACACAAATTGGTATCACTCTGACATATAAAGAAGATTTTGTTCAAGTCAGGTCACGGATTGAATACTGGGACTTTGTACACACTATGTTATTATAATACAAGATTTATATAGCGCCAACAGTTTGTGTAGCACTTTTGTCAGGAACCATGAATCAGACAAAGACAGAAGTGCAGTAAAATCACACTTTCTAATAAAAAGGTAAAATGCTCTAAACAGAGTAAACGTGGTCAAAACATATCCAGGGTTCGGTAACCAGAGCGCATAGTCAAAGCAAGCCAGTGAAACAGGACTCCAGAGATCAGCGAGGTCAAACAAACGGAATGCAGGGTTAGGAGCCAGGAGGAGATTCAGCCGAGCAGGGTCTTAAATCCAAGAACCAGAAGGGAACGTCAAACAGGCAAAGTCTTTCACAGGAACTCACAGCAGAGATTTCTCCAGAGATGTTGACCAAGGCAAAGGCATCTGCGATCTGATCCAGGCAGTTTATATAGCAGCAGATCTGGCTTAACGAGGCAGGATATGGTCATCAACTGAGACAGAGTGAAAGCTGAGACTGGCAATTAACCCTCAGCTGATCAGCTAGTTCTGAGAAGGGAGATCTGAGCCCAGCCCTGACAGAACCCCCTCCTCAATGACCCCCCCTCGGGGGGCCACCAGGTCTGAGGGGAAAATGTCTATGGAAATCACAGAGGAGGACAGGAGCATGTATGTCCGAGGATGAGACCCAAGAGCGCTCCTCCGGACCATACCCTTTCCAATGAACCAGGTACTGTATGCGCCCACGGAACCTATGGGATTCAATGATAGATTGTATTTCATACTCCTCTTGGTTCTCAACCTGAACAGGATGAGGACATGGCACAGAGTTGGTAAACCGGTTGCATACCAAAGGTTTTAACAAGGAGACATGGAATACATTAGAAATTTGCATATTAGAATGCAGGTCTAAAGCGTAAGCCACTGGGTTGATCTTGCGGAGAATACGGAAAGGCCCAATAAACCATGGTGCCAGATTCAGTGAGGGAACATGAAGTCAGAGGTTGCGAGAAGACAGCCAGACCCTCTCCCCAACTTGGTAAGAAGGCACAAGTAGGCTTCTGGGGTCAGCATGGCGTCGGTACCTGTTATTGGCATGTCGCAAAGACTCCTGGACCTGTACCCAAGTGGAACGAAGACCATGGAGATGCTTTTCCAATGCAGGAATGCTCTGAGGAACAAATGAGTTAGACAACATGGTTGATTGGAAACCATAATTCTGTCAGGGCTGGACTCAGCCCGTCCTTCTCAGAGCTAGCTGCTCAGCTGAGAGTTAATTGCCAGTTGCAGCTTCCACTGTGTGTCACCTGATGTCCATTGCCTGCTCATTAGCCTTAGCCAGCTCTCCTTGCTATATAAATTGCCTGGATCAGATCTCAAATGCCTTCGCCTGGTCAACATCGCTAGAGAAATCTCTGCTGTGTTTTCCTGTGAAAAACTTTGCCTGTTTGACGTTCCCTTCTGGTTCCTGGATTCAAGACCCTGCTCGGCTGACTCTCCTCCTGGCTCCTGACCTTGCATTCCCTTTGTTTGACCTCGCTGATCTCTGGACTCCTGTTTCACTGGCTTGCTCTGACTATCTGCTTTGGTTGCTGAACCATGGCTATATTTTGACCACGTTTACTCTGTTTATATCATTTTACCTTTTTATTAAAAAGTGTGATTTTACCGCTCTTCTGTCTTGGTCTGATTCATGGTTCCTGACAGTAGGCGAAGGCCAAGACTTCAGAAGATGCAGACAATCCACTTGCTGGTAATATTTTATCCAGATTGGATGAGTAGGATCAGTTTGCCATAGCGTTACAGACACTCCTGAATCACACTGCTCACCTGGTTCCCCCTACGGTGGCCGTTCCGGCACAACTTGTGTTGCAGGCTGCTCCTTCTGATTCTCATGTCTATGTGCAGGCACCCGCCTCAAATATTACCTCTATAAGAGGTATGTCTGGTTACGCTCTGCTTCCCCAGCAATTTGGGGGCGATCCAGTTCAATGCAGAGGGTTTCTCAACCAGATTGGGATATACTTTGAGATGCTGCCCCAGGCATTCCCCACGGACAGAAGAAAAGTAGGCTTCACAATTTCTTTGCTTTCTGACAGAGCCTTGGCCTGGGCAAACCCTCTATGGGAGATGCAAAAACCTGTTGTCCAGAGGTACCCAGAGTTTGTGGCGTCCTTTAAAAGGGTATTTCACGTTCCCGCAGGCTCCACTACCACAGTCAAAAGCCTCATGTCCATCAAGCCGGGTACGAGAACAGTTGCCGATTACGCCATTGAATTCCGTACTCTGGCAACAGAGTTCGCTTGGAACAATGAGGCTCTCGTGGCTGCTTTTTCTCATGGTCTCTTGGATAACATGAAAGATGAGATAGCAGCCCGGGACATACCTACTGAGCTGGAGAGGTTGATCACTTTTGCCATTCTCATTGTCTACAGACTCCGAGAGAGACCTTCCTTTAACCCCTTGCCGACCGCCGATCGGCAATTGACGGCGGCAAGGTGGCTCGTGAGCGCAAATCGCCGTCATATGACGGCGGGCGCGCTCACGAGCCTAGTGAGCGCACGCGCGCCGCCGGAGGCGCGCCCGCGCGCTCACTGTGTTCGGGGAGGGCCAGGGAGCGGGTGCGGCGGCTTCGATTGCCGCCGGCTACCCGCGATGGCCCCCCCGAGCGGAGGAACGGAGGTCCGTGTATGTAAACACGGACCTCCGCTCTGTGTGAAGGGGGAAGGGCTGTGATCACAGCCTTCCTGTATACGAAGGCTGTGACCACTTCCCTTCCCCAGCCAGGGCAGTCCCCCTACAGTTAGAACACACCCAGGGAACATACTTAACCCTTAGAGCGCCCCCTGCAGGTTAACCCCTTCACTGCCAATGGCATTTACACAGTAATCAGTGCATTTTTATAGCACTGATCGCTGTATAAATGCCAATGGTCCCAAAAAAGTGTCAAAATAGTTCGACATGTCCGCTGAAATATCGCAGTACCGCTAAAAATCGCAGATCGCCGCCATTACTAGTAAAAAAAACAAAAAATACAAAAATGAATTCTCATCATCTGTAAACGCGACCACTTTTGCGCAAACCAATCAATAAACGCCGATTGCGGTTTTTTTTATCGCAAATATGAGGAAGAATATAAATCGGCCAAAAACGGTGAAAAAAATGTTTTTTTATATATTTTTTTTGGATTTGTATTTTAGCAAAAAGTAAGAAATTTGGGTTTTTTGCAAAATTCAAAAAGTCTTCTTTTGTTTATAGCGGCGATCAGAAATGACGCAGAGGGGATCAAATACCACCAAAAGAAAGCTCTATTTGTGGGAAAAAAGGACGCAAATTTCGTTTGGGTACAACTTCGCACGACCGCGCAATTGTCAGTTAAAGCGGCGCAGTGCCGAATCGCAAAAAGGGCTCCGGTCCTAAAGCAGGAAATCCTTCCGGGGCTGAAGTGGTTAAGGAGCGCTTGTGGAAGCCTCCTGCACTTTTGACTCTGATCTCCGTAATCCCAGCAGTGCCTCCCTCACCTCCCATACCTCCTGGTTCCGAGTCTGTCAGTGAAGTAGAACCCATGCAGTTGGACTTCACATGTCTCTCTGCAGATGAGAGAGCCTTTAGGAGGAGGGACAGATTGTGTCTTTATTGTGGCCAGGCAGGTCACTTTTTGAAGTCTTGTCCTACCCATCAAGAAACACCTGCACCTAAGGTCTTGTAGGGGACAAGGCTGGGCTCAGCCCACCCTTCTCAGAGCTAGCTGCTCAGCTGAGGGTTAATTGCCAGTCTCAGCTTCCTCTGTGTCTACCCTGATGTCCATTTCCTGCTCGTTAGCCAGCTCTCTTTGCTATATAAACTGCCCGGATCAGATCTCAGACGTCTTCGCTTGGTCAACATCTCTGGAGAAATCTCTGCTGTGTTATCCTGTGAAAGACTTTGCCTGTTTGACGTTCCCTCTGGTTCCTGGATTCAAGACCCTGCTCGGCTGACTCTCCTCCTGGCTCCCGACCCTGCATTCCCTTTGTTTGACCTCGCTGATCTCTGGACTTCACTGGGTTGCTCTGACTATCCGCTCTAGTTACCAAACCCTGGCTATGTTTTGACCATGTTTACTCCGTTTATATAATTTTACCTTTTTATTAAAAAGTGTGATTTTACTGCACCTCTGTCTTGGTCTGATTCATAGTTCCTGACAAATTCGGTATAAACGGAGACAATCGGGAATCGGTATTGACGGCACTATTGTGAGCAAACTCTGCCCAAGGTAACAGACCTGTACCCAAGTGGAATGAAGACCACAGAGATGCTCCTCTAATGCAGGAATTCTCTGAGGAACAAATGAGTCAGGCAACATGTTTGATTGGAAACCATAATTCGTCATGAACGGACACAATCAGGAAGCAGTATTGACGGCACTATTGTGAGCTATCTCTGTCCATGGTAACAGGTCACACCAGTTGTTATGGTGGTCAGAAATATAGCAACGTAAAAACTGTTCCAAGAACTGGTTAGTTCATTCTGCAGCCCCATTGCACTGCGGGTGATATGCAGAGGAGAAGGAAAGCTGAATTCCCAACTGTGCACAAAAGGCTCACTGAAGGGGGGATAGCCTGTGTAAGGGTAGGCCATTAAGGAGAGAGTTGCAGTAATCAAGGCGGTAAATAACCAAGGAGTGAATACGTTGCTTTGTGGTGTCATTAGTCAGGAAGGGGCGAATTCTGGAGATGTTATGGAGGTGAAGGTGGCAAGATTTAGCCAATGATTGGATGTGGGGGCTGAAGGAGAGGTCAGAGTCAAGGATTGCACCTACCAACCTGGCATGTGTGGAGGGATCAATGGTTGTCCATTATAGAACTTTAGCTTATCTATCACAGTGAAACGCTGCACACCCCTTGTTGTTTTTAATATATATAACTGTTGCTTGTTGCCTGGAGCAGACAGATTGACTTATCCTATATCTTATCTATTTTGTTGTTTCCACAAAACCCAAAGTATAAAAATATTTTATTGGGAACAATATAACAACAAGATAAATTCAATGGGTTTTGGGGGAACAAGTACTCCCCCTTCCTTAGGTCTGTTCAAAATATAAAAAGATAAACAAAAGCAGATATACATAGAAAAAGTAAATATATAAAAATATAAAAACAAATGGAACTTAAAAAATTATAGTCAGGAAATTCCAGGAGACTTTGACTCCCCACCTATGTACATTTTTTAACTCCATCAGACAGGGCACTGCCATCCCAGAACAGGAAAAAGAGGCCTTCATACATGTGCTCCCCAAACCAGGGAAATTGTGCAAACTATCGTCCAATCTCCCTGATCAATGTTGATCTGAAAATTATGTCTAAAGTGTTGGCAACTAGACTGAATTCTTTTATAGCGCAGTACATACACCCAGATAAGGCGGGGTTTATCCCAGGTGGCCAAACATCAGACCAGACGAGGAGAGTGATAGACATTATATCCGCAATTCAATTTGACTGGGATGGCAGGGGGGTTAGAAAAGCAATGCTGCTGTTGTTGGACATACACAAGGCTTTTGATGCCCTATCCTGGGACTATTTATTTTACGCTTTGACCAAATTTGGGTTTGGACCGAGATTTCGGACAATACTCAGAGGTCTTTATACCTCCCCAACAGCTTCATTGATGATAAAAGGGTATTCCTCGGGTCCCATTTCTATCCAACGGGGAACACGCCAGGGCTGCCCGCTATCTCCACTTTATCTTAGCCCTGGAACCACTGGCATGCAAAATCCGGGCTTCCAAAGACATTAAGGGGTGATCTGTGGCAATGAGGAACATAAAACATTTTATTCGCAGATGATATCCTAGTAATGATCACATCTCCAATTACTACTCTTCCCAACTTACATGCAATCTTACAACCTTTTGCGATAGTGTCAGGTCTCAGAGTGAATCATGAAAAATCACAGGCGTTGAATATCACGCTGGACAAAGACACGCTCTCGACACTCAAACGCTCCTTTAACTTCATATGGCATACAGACGCTCTCCCATACTTGGGAATTAACATCACCCTGTCCATACATACCCTGTACTCTAGCAACTATCCGGAACTGTTTAAAAGACTGTCATCGGACATGGTTAGGTGGTTACTTCACCCCCCATCGTGGTTTGGCAGACTACACTCAGTAAAAATGAATGTACTCCCAAAGAGCTTGTATCTTTTTCACACTTTACCTGTGGCATTTAAACGTTCAGAGATTTTAGCTTTTCAGGAAAAAATTATTTCTTTCATTTGGGGAGAGAAGAGGCCCAGGGTGAACAAAAGCACCCTCTTTACCCCACGAGGTAGGGGAGGACTGGGAGCCCCCGACCTACTGAAATATTATTATGCAGCGCAGCTGGCACAGCTGATCAAATTTCATTCTAAGCAACCACATCCTGTTTGGATGTGGTTGGAGGCAAGTGCATGCCCTGACTGGCCACTTAGCTATATACTCTGGCTGCCGTCAAAAAACCGACCCCCAATCTTGTGCCCGCCACGCTCTCTGTCCTTGGATATCTGGGATAGATCGTCAAAAAACACCATAAATTCCAATCTCTGCACACTGGCTCCCATCCTTAGGAATGGGAAATTCCCCCCAGGCCTTACTCCCAGAATGTTTGAATGGTGGACCAACACAGGCTTACTGTGCATAGAGGATCTATGTGACCATAAGGGTATCCTAACAAGACGCGCCTTGGTGAAAAAATATCAAATGCCAGCATCAGAATATTTTAGATACACTCAGCTAGCACATTTCATACATACTTTATCGCGTAACTCAGATATCACTACAATGTCTACCATGGAATGCTTGTGCCAGAGATACGATAAAGTCAGGGGACACATTTCAGAAATTTACACAATCTTGATAGACACCCCAATCAAACAAGGGTACATGGCAAAATGGGAGACTGATCTCCAGGAAACTATAGAACTGGATGACTGGTATAGCATGTAACTACTGTAATAGTTTAAAAAAAACATGTGCGCATGTCACCTACGGGAGAATGATTCTCTCTCCACAATTTCCTTCACTGTTTGGTTGATGATATTTGCACCCACATTCTCCAAAAAGTCCCGCTCCAAGATATTCAATCTGTTGTCAGAAATGGTCACTTAACGAACCTCTGTTTTAGCACCTGAATATAAAATGATAAGTTGAAAAGTAAATGCCACTATTTACAGTCACATTTTATACATACCTAAAAAAAAAAAATGTACTGTTACAGTCCATAGACACTCCTCTTCTGGGTTCATCGTCCTCATCATCAATAAAATTATAAGTGCAGATACACTACGCAAACAGAAAAGTTCAGAACAAAACAATGTGATATAACTACCTGCCTCCGCAAAAGTGAGAATGCCAGGTTCTGCAATGGTCCATCAATGTGAAGTTGTAATCTCAGAATACTCACCTACCAATCTAGTAATACTTAAGAATACTTGCCTGATGCTTGGAAACCCCTCTGTTTGCGTGGTTACCCCCACCACCACCACCACCACCACCACCGCCACCACAATGCAATGAAAATATGTAAACAATGTAAACAAATGTAAACATTTATTGCTTTCATATGACTTTTCTTCCGGTTTGTTCTTTCATTTCCTCTCATGCGCTGTCTTGTGCACTCAATTGTTTTCTTACTAACACCATACTAATCATACGATTTGCCCCCTTTGGATAATTTCGGATGAACTGTCATGATCGGCTGACGAAAGCTGTGTACTAACGATCAGATTATCGTACAATTGCTTTGAAAGCAGTGTTTTTCAAACAATTTTCTGATTGTGTGTACTAGGCATTAGGAAGACAGGCAGGTTAGACATAATGTAGACACATCAAGTGCCAGCTTATCACAGGGGAAAACAATAGTAATGAGACAAGGTTTTGTAACACATCTGATTTGTAATTCCCAGATGAATCTTGACTGGCGGAATCTGCAGGTGTCTTAAAGACAAAAGACCTCAATTCATTACTTGATGTACTGTCATCCATTTTCTATGGCCATTGAAGATAGTCTTTTTATATATAAAAGGACTTACAAAGTATCACTGCATTTAAATTAGCTAGCTGCTAGAAAATGATTACATAGATTGTTGTCAGGGATTGGCACACACATCCAGGTTAAACAGAAGGTGTGTAAGAAAAGGACATCCCCTTTTTTTACTGCACAAAGGCACTTAAGCATGTCCTCTTTTAAATTAAAATGCTTTCGAGAACCAAAGTTGAAAAACCTTGATCTGGCATAATGTTGGGTAATGATGCTCATATAAATTAAACCAACAACTGGGGAAAAAACTATTTTATTCAAAATGTATATTGTATAAGAAATGTAAAGGAAGTCCACAGACAGGCAGTTGGATTAAAGAGAACTGTAAATTAAGGAAAATATTTCACTAGGTAAATCCCACCACGTTTTCAAGAACATTAGTAACAAAGGGATCATAAAACAGTATAAAGGAGCTTTTCCTTGCAGGATGTGAAAGCACATTACTTGTGATAGGAATAGGCATTAAGCAAATCATTTGCTTCTATATATACTCTGGAGAATTTACTTACAAACCTAATTAAAAGGAAGTCACAACCTTAATCTGTCTGATACAGAGTAGAGTGCAGAGGTGGTGTGATACAAATAGGAAATGTAAAACACATGACCCTCATGTTATATAACTACAGACTCCTTAAATGCTAGCTCACCAGCCTCCTGTCTAATCATATACTTATAAATGTTAATGGAATCGTACACTAATCTTACACTAATACACTTATAGAAAGACAAGAAATGTGTTGCCTATACTTTTCTTTTTTTTTTTTCAAAACTCCAGGCATAGGATTTTAAACATTGCTGTGACCCTCTATAGTTTCACATAACATAAATTAATTTATTTTCCACCCCTGCAACTACCCCAAATTACTGAGACACGTAACAGACCTATTAACTTAATGGGCTCCTTTGCCTCTTTCTTGGATAGGGTGCATCAACGTGATTAAGATGACTATTCTTCCAAAATTCTTGTATTTGTTACGGGTCCTTCCAATCCCTGTCCCAGCGTATTTTCTCAGACTCCTACAGAAAAAAACAATCGACTTAATTTGGGGTTCAACTAAACCTCGGGCTAATAGGCGGACTCTGTGCCTACCTAAACTTAGCGGTGGATTAGGAGTACCAAATTTTGCTTTGTACTGCAAGGTGGCTCAGATAGCAAGCCTAACTAAATACCATGCTACCTACATGTTACACTCTGGGACACCTTAAAAAAAAAACATCAATTACAGTCTACGCATAACTCTATGCTCTCCTTTTTGAAAAACCCGGCATTTCTCCCCGTATGGGACTCCCCAGCTAGCTTTAACCAATGGGCGTCTCGGGGGTTACTTAGACTACACCAACTAGTAGTGCACTCCGATCTAATCCCATTTCCGACACTGGCAGAACGGCATCAGTTACCCAATAAAGATTTGTTTAGATATCTTCAGATTAAGAATTTTTAAACTCCGTTATGTACAACCACGGCTCCGCTCGAGCAAATTTGTAAAAACGATCCGCATGCTAGGGGCCATAGGGGCCAAATATCTCTACTACAGTATATACACAACTCCTGAACTCCTCAAACACTCAAAAGCCGAAATACACATAGTTGTGGGAAGCAGATCTTGAATGCACCATAGAAACAGCTGACTGGTCAGCAATCTGGTCCACCACCAAATCTTCTTCTTACAATATTTACGCCATTGAAACAAACTATAAGGTCCTCCTCAGATGGTACCTTGTTCCAGCTCGTATTGCAAAATTTGTGCCCTCCTATTCAGCAACATGCTTCAGAGGCTGTTCAGACCCTGGCACCCAGATCAATATATGGGGGTCCTGTCCAATAGCGCAAAAATTTTGGAAAGAAATATTTGATTTGGCATCCCGCATGTTCGACAAACAGGTCATACCTGAACCTGCAATGGCTCTGCTTAACCTGAAGCCTGAAATTCTGACAGGCAGACAATTCAAGTTGTTCCTCCAACTGTTAACAGCTGCCAAGGAAACCATTGTCAAAGCTTGGAAAAACCCCCAGCCTAAGCGTAATAGAAGCTAAAAACAGGATGACTAACTTTATGATACACGCTAAAATTGAAGCATTAGATAGGGAAACGGACCCCAAATTTGAACTAACCTGGAACCCCTGGATCTCCAAATGCCTCCCATCAGATTTCGACCTAAAAGTCCTCCTCTCATGATAATGCCATGCTGCTTGGCTGTAAGGGCTCGGGACTGGCCGAGAGGGCATCCTAGTGGACCACACCTCCCCACCCCCTTCCTTACCCTTTCTTACACCCCCCCCTCCTTTTTTCTCTTTCTTTCACTATCCCTATGCCATATACTTGGACTGACTGTAGAATCATTGTATTATGATTTGATTGCTCAGGTTGCCTCCTATACAGGCAAGGTTTAACTAGTTGCCTTTATTACCTAAGCCCAAAATCAAGTCAAGGTATGTACAAGACAAGATCTGTCTGGCCCCACCCTACCTGCTTTCCCTCATTTCAGGCACAGGCTAGAACCCAATAGGGGTACAAGGTTTTGACAATGTCGGACGGAGGTTAGAACAGTTTTGCTAACCATATCGCAGAACATTAGTAGGCTTATGTTGAATATATATAATTTTAAGACTGCCATTGGCCGCACGGCCTGCGGATGTGGCTTGCCTGTCATGCATATGAATCTTGCAGCTGTATGTATACCGTACTTTACAATATGTAATGTTAACTTCAATGTATGGCATCTTTTCTTTCCAAAATCAATAAAATGTTTGACAAGAAATTAATTTATTTTCTTGAAATGGGTATGTACCAAGAAAGATTTTACCTTTTTAAAATGATGTCATTATAGGCTTGCACATAACTTGTACATAGTGCTGAGTTATGGGCAGGATCCTCCTACTGCACCACATCTTTCACTGTTACAGCGGGTGTGTTGTATAAACAACATTTTCCATGATTCAAATCTCTGACAGTATTACATTGGTAGAGTTAATGGCTATTTTTTGGACAGGAATTAGGTTTCCCGGGTTCTGATTAGCATATATTGCCATTTAACGAACTCCCGTCCGCTGTATAGACAAATGGTCGCATCCCAGACCCCAATCTCAGTAAAGAGTCGATTATGCAGCTCTTTACCCATGTGATCAGCTGTGTCCACTCACAGCTGATTGATCACATGTAAAATGAAAACACATGACAGAGTGTGAGGAATGGAGAGCCGATCAGCGGCATCCTCTCACAGGGGGACTTGTACAGATAATCAGGGCACGAATCATCAGTGGCCTAATTATCAGTACAGCCCCCAACAGTGTCCAGCAGTGGGGCCAGTCAGTGCCCATCAGTGATGCCAATCTGTGCCCACCAGTGATGCCAATTTGTGCCCATCAGTGATGCCAGTCAGCACTGTCTTTCAGTGCCCATCAGTGCCGCCTATCTGTGCCGCCTATCATTGCCCATAAGTGCCACCTATCAGTGGCCATTAGTGCCACCTATCAGTGCTCATCAGTGCTGCATATCAGTGCCGCCTATCAATGCCCATCAGTGCTGCATATTACTGCCTCCTCATCAGTGCCACCTCATCAGTACCCTTCAGTGCCATCTCATCAGTGCTGCCTCATCAGTGCCCATCAGTGCAGCCTCATCAGCGCACATCAGTGAAGGAGAAAAATTACTTATTTGCAAAACTTTCTAGCAAAAAAAATTGAAAAAAAGCCAGCAGTGATTAAATACCACAAAAAGAAAGCTCTACATCATTGCATGATTGCACAGTTGTCATTCAAAGTGTGACAGAACTGAAAGCTGAAAATTGGCCTGGGCAGGAAGGGGGTAAAAGTGCCCTGTGTCGAAGCGGTTAAAGAACAGGGGTTTGTCTGGGTGGGCTAAGACCTGGAGTCCACATCCCAGGTCCACCCACTCTTTACAGTGCATGCGTTTTAAATTATAGTGATTCACCAGCAGACAATGCTTGGTGAAGGTCTCATTCACAATAGCTCCCAACTGTCCCTGATGTTAAGGGACCGTCCCTGATTTGAAACAAAGTCAATCTTTCCTCCTCATTTGTCCCTCATTTTGGTCTGATCTATATAGTTGTACATAAAATGCACTTTTATCTTTCAAAAAGTGTTTCCAAGTGCTAAACCTTTCATCCAATTTCTAACTTGCTGCATTGGTACATGTCAAATGCCTGTATAAAGGAATAATAGAGGTAAGACCTCAGCACCTCCAGCCTAAGCCCCAGGTCTTCTTCTACCTACACTAGCTATCACATTTTCAAAATGGTTCAGCTGTGTCGGGCTCCACCTGCACAACCGCGTCATTCATTCACAGGAATCTGTGAATGAATGAACTACAAGTCCCATCTGCCACCGCACGCCCTCGTAGATCATTGTCACTTCCTCACTTCCTACAGCTTATAGCTAAAAGCCTGTACAGAGGTACAGGCAAGACCAGCGGCAGCCCGTCCATAGAGGGCATACAGGCGCCACCCCCCTATACATGTGTCCGGCCCCCTGATCTACATATCAGGGTGCCAGACTATGGATTCCAATGGGGGAGGGGTGTTTTTTTGAAGCACGTGATTAAAGCCAGAGGCTCTAATAGGCTTCAAAAAAGGGTGGGCTCGGGGCACAGAGCACTGCACTCCAATCTTACCCAGCTGTATGACGATAGCAAATTAATTTTTGCTACTTTCACACTAAAGTTCCTCCCCGCCAATCAGGAGGCAGGTCGTGAGACCTGTTTCCTGATTGGCCAAATCATCAGGTGATCCTATTGGATGCCTAGAGCTTAGGTGGAAGAGAGAGGAGACACGCGGTGGAGGAAGCCGCCGCAGGAGCGGACCCCGGGAGATGAGGAGAGGACACCACAGCCCACCACACGAAGGGTGGGGGGTGCTTTCAGTGCCACGCCGCCGGTCACCCATGGTGGCGGGAGCTGCTGCCAGTGCCACAGCTGGGTGGGTGGTTGTTTCCGCCCCCCCCATAAGAAAAACCCACCAGCCGCCACTGGGCAAGACAGTTGGAGGAAGTGTCTACAGGAGCCTAACACTGCACTCACGATCCACTGATCACAAGTGCCAAGCTCTGCAGGCTCCAAAGGGCCAAAATCCTTACCAGACCCTTATTCGAGCATGCAGCCAGAAGACCAGGGAAGGAGGCTGGACTAGCGTTCCAAAAATTTGGAATTCCTTAGAAAAGTAATAAACTAAACAAAATTAAACAAAACTAAATTAAACTAAACTAAACGAATCACTGTGGCAAAATTTTACCGCTATGACTATTGATCAGTTTGGCAGAAACGGCTCAAAGGCTGCAAGCAACATTCTGAATAAGTTGTTCTAGGAACAGGCACATTTGGATAGTATTATAAATATTTATCTTAATTAATTCTCTGTAATAATTTTCATTCATAAATGCTTCTTTTTTTCATACAGTTCTACCCTATATTATAATGACATAACTGGGTTTGCCCAATAAGGAGACGCAAGGAGAAAAGCTGAGAGGCAAAGTGCAGAACTCCACAGCAAGCAGATTTCAGTTTACGGACATTCTATAAGTGACAGATTAATATTAATTGTTTTCTATGAATTTGTACACTTTGCTATATAAGTTATTTAGTATGTCTCTCTGTAAGTTAATTTGTTACTCCTAAATTATATGCAAATATGTTTGTGACTTTTCTTAGGCTATAAATAAAACACTGTAACACTTCTATTCCTTCATTGACTTTCAGCTCTCCTTTGAATGCTGCATACGCTGAAATATTTAGACAGCTTTTTCATGTGACTCATATATTCTGTATTTATGCATTGCACACTTGGCATTTTACAAGGCTTATAAAACAGTTCAGTGCATTTACATCTAGTCCTTTAACTGAAAAAAGCTTTATTGCTGAGGGGATATACACTTCTTCCAGGGTCAGAAGCATAATTGTTTCTGGAATATTTTACGAATGAAGAAAATAATTCATTAGTTAACAACAAAATCCACACAGTACATAAATTAAACGTACATATACCTGTATATGTTGTATCCTGTAGCCTAAGAGGCAGTGTAGTTATAGAGTGCTTTATTGCCAAGGTGAGGCATACATAAAACACGTATAGCCTACTGAGTATATCATAACAGGAACAGGGACTGCAACTAACTTGTAGAGAATATAGAAAGTATTATACATGTAACCCGGGACAAATATGGTGGGTCTGAGGTCTAAGGGGATGGAGGAGGGCAGGAGAGGGGGGGGTGCCATGTGGCAAGCAGCGCATTGCTAACCACACACTTGCTCCAGATCAATGGCTGGCATCCATCAGATAGTGGATTCATGTCTACTGTGACAGCTACTGTTATCACACCGTGTTCCAACGCTTACACCCCAGCCATCCATGGCTGACACAAAAAGCACACTGTGCTTGTGCAACTGTAGGCAAGTGCAGTTTATTTTCTCCACTGTAGGTGGCGTTGCAGTTGGGGGGGGGGGTCAAGAGGCACATGGTTCCACTATGGTTTCCTGAGTCACTGGGGAAGCTATCTGATTGAATACTGCCACTCCATGTGACTTTGGCAGCCATCTTGGGTCAAGCAGAGCCTATTTAATGCCCTGGCTCCCAGGCTTAGCACGCATTTCTCATGTGGGTAGTGTAGGGACAGGTCACCCATCTAGTAGGGGCAGCGATAAGCAGTAAGGAGAGTTTCCAGATGAGTAGGGAAAGGATAGGGACATGCCATCCTTTCTGGACACCTCTCCATACGGACAGGCCAGGCAACATTTCGCCCTTCAAGACAGATGCTGTCGGCACATCTGAGACCTGCTCTGCTACATACTGCTGTTACATTCTGTGAGTGTTCACAATCAGGCACCTTCCCTCCAGGCTTGTTGTAAATGATTGAACCTTAACATCTATACATGTTCTGTTCTCTGCAACTAGACTCTAAGTGTTTACTGCTGTACCATGCTGCACCTCCCTACAAACCACCTGCTAGCTCTTGGAAAGCATGCATTTGGCCATGCTTGCCTAGTGTGCACTCCATGTGGACCATGGACAGTCAAATCAATGTGACATAGAATGAGCACAGGGAGGTATGCTCATTCTACATCATTCATTAGCAGCAGGGGGAGGGAGGTGGGACGAGCTTGTCCCAGTATTGCATGCTAACAGCCGTAACTATTGACATCTACCTGTTATAGGTATGAACACCACAGTATAAAACCATAGCACAATTGTTTTGTTGTCCCTAACACTTTGTTTCCATGTGTCATTTTCCAGATACATAGATTCTATAGAAGCATCCTGTAGGTCTAGACCAAAAAATGGTGTCCCAAAATAAATTGTAGATTCTACAAATTCTTAGAAAATGTAAAGTCTTGATGATGTTCTATTTACAATTCCAGGTTTTGAAACAATGATAGGGTAACAGTTGAGTCATTTTGGGCTGCAAAAAAAAAAACCACGTCAGGCAGCCATGAGCATATAAAAGTGGTTGTTTGTTAAAGTACGATACAGCAAAGTATAAAATGCCAAAAATCTTGATTGCTCTACAAATGTTATGAACGCAGTCTATCATTTTAGTATCTCTCCTTGCCTGAGGTTATCTGTTGCAGTTATTATTTACCATGTAAATCTAGATACTCAAGCCATACTATCCAAAAGCAAGCTCATATGCATGACCAAATGTATATTACAAAACAATATTTACACACTTTCTGCATGATTCACACATATAGTATTTCCAATGGAATACAATTAGAAAAATGTGTGAATCCTGCATGAAAGTTGCCTGAATCTAGTGTGAAAACAATTATAAATAGGACTTTTTTTATTTTGGATGGCCCTTACAAATTTATATTACCCTTTGTGTCCATGTGGACATTTACCCACTCTGATTACAGTAACTGACAGAATTTGATGGGAAATCCAACATTTTCCAGTGGTCACCAGAACAAAAGAGGGGGATGAATGCAATGGGGTAAGCTGTGTAAGAGGGGAATTCCACTCACTGTGTACAGATTTCTTCACACTTCCTGTTGCATCTGTAGGATAGCAAGTAAACAGAAATCATGGAACATGGACGCCATGCACCAGTCACAAGGATCCCATTACTGGCAGCCTCTTTATGCTGTCCCACTGGCCAGTGGTTAAGTAGGGTATCTGTGCAGTAGGTAGGCTGTCCTCTTACTAGAAAGTCATTTGTGTTACTGTACCATGTTGAGAATTGTTATAGGATTACATGACAGTGTCACTCCCTCACAACAGTCTAGTGCCTGCTTTCACATTGGATGCTTTACAGGCGGTCGTGGGAAACGATCAGTGATACTCTGTGCATAATGTTGCTTAACAATGTACCTACATTGCTGGTATTGGGAACTGTTGTCTGACTAACATGTTCCTTTATAGGGCTTAGCTTTTAAATAAAGGTTATTTATACCATGTAAATTTGTTTCGACATTCTCAAGTCCAGGTGAGGGCAGGTCGTCACTGGTGCAGGGCAGCAAGACCCAATACCTGATACAATTCAGCAGCTCCTTCGGGGGTGAGCACTACACTACTTTTTTCCAAAACTGAAAAAAAAAACAAATAACAAATAGGCACATTTAATTATAATTATGAAACTATCATTCATTAGCCTGATTGCTTTTACACTCACAGATATTTACCAATATGTTGACTGGACACTGTGCACATTCTGTCCATGCAGCACCTCCAATAGCCAAATTATTGCTTAAAACACAAGGTGGGTTTTAGCAAAGCAAGAAATTACAGGCAGTCCTCTTCATACCTATCATTCCCAGTAGAAGAACTGCTTGTCTATAGGTATTCTGAAAAATACTAAGGCATTGATGCTACAGAGGAGATGGAATCTCATCAGTGGTATTGCAGTTTATACGGCTGTGTTACACTGAATGAAGGAAGGATCCTTATGAATACTTTAAGACCTTCAGAACAATTCCTGTGGATTTTGTTTGTACAAGTGAAGCAATGTAAGAGGAGAATTAAAGTGGATTTTGTTTAAAACTTGCAGCTTGTTATTAAAAGTTGCGGAAGAGAGAGAGAGCTAAGACAAAAAGAGTTCCATGTAAAGTGTGCATTGCAGAGCGCTCAGACATTCAAACCAATAATTCAGATAATGGACCTGACATGTAGGCAAGTCCCTGTTATGTTGTGCTAGCATGGATAAGATATAGTAACAAATGTATACAGCTACCTAAGAAGACATGTTCCTTGGAAACCCCTAAAGGAACTAGTGATAATCACCATAATATCTTACTTTAAAATAAACATGTGGCCAGAGCATTCAAGTTTTATCATCCAAGTCTTATAAAGCTGTAAATGAACTTTAAAGTGCTACTAAACCAACAACAGTAAAATCAGTCGGTATATGCAGTAAAGCATGCTTGTTATACTCACTGTGGAACCTAAGGAGTTAATCCTGTGCATTGCGTAAAAAGGTTGTTTGATCCTGTCTTCTCTGATCCTCTCCTTCTTCCACTGTCCCCAATCCATCTGCTGATAGTACAGAGCCTTTGGAGTCACTTTGGTTGTTTGGTGTGTATTGCTATATTATTATTATTATACAGGATTTATATAGCGCAGACAGTTTGCGCAACGCTTTACAATATTAGGGCAGACAGTATACTTACAATACAATTCAATACAGGAAGAATCAGTAAGCCCTATAGAGTTTTTTCTTTTCTTGGAAGGATGCATGAGATCAACACAGGGCTAATCAGCATTACCAAGACAGAGGGCCAGGGATCCTGCAGTCTCATGGGACAGTTAGAGTAGAATGAAAACTCCTCCTACAAGCTTTAACCAGACACTGATAGAAGTCATAAGACTGCTATATACTGCCGATGAGAAAAGGTATTTAGCTGTTTATATTTACTAAAATAATTGCATTTCCATGTTCTGTGTACTGTTGAAGACCAGATATAGTGAATACAGGGTCCTGGGTTTAGTAACACTTTAAATCAAGCCCTCACTGTCCTCTGTAACTGCAAACACTGGGACAATTCATCCTCAGGGTTCTCTAAAGAAGTACAGATGTCATTCAAGTTAGGTCACAGTAGTCTGCTTTCTCCCTTTTTCTTGTGTGCCTACTCTGTGGTTTTTATTATTATTATATAGGATTAATATAGCACCAACGGTTTGCAAAGCGCTAGATAGTAAAGAGAGACAGTGCAGTTACAGTACAATTCAAGACAAGTGCTAATAATTTATTAGAAGGCTGGAAAGCTGCCAAGTAATTTCTGGGAGGTGGAAGCAGAGTGAGTGGAACTGCTGAAAGTGAAAGTGTTTCTGCTGAACAGAGGATAAATTATTCTACAGTGCCTGCATCTATAAAGGACAGTCAGGGCTTATTTTAAAGTGTATAAAAAATCCAAATTCATTTTAGTTTTGAACAGAGTAGAGAAAGGTTAAAACCCTGCAAGTTGGGGCGTGGTTTCTGCATGGATCTGTGAGGACGTCTTTCTCCTGAGCTCCGCCGGAGACCCTCTTGTAAACTCCATTTGCACTATTTTCCACCGTGACTTTTACTAAGGTGGTGATGGGTAAGAGGACGGGAAGATCCCAGTCACTTAAAAACACGTCCTCAGGCTCTATTAAGAGATTCCTCGTTACGGAGCCGAAGGATTCCCTAGATGCCGGGGACCTAGGCCGCTCGCAACATGGCGCTGGCTCCACCCCCCGCCAGAAACAATCATCGAGGCACAGCTCCCCGGCCTCCTCTTGTGGCTCGTACAGAGCGGAGGGATCCCAGAGTTGTTCCGAGGTCGCAGCGCTGGTGAGTGGCTTCCCTACAAAACTAGAACTCACCTCTATGCTCCATAACCTAGAGCGCACCATTAAAAAAGTAGTCTTGGCTGTCCGTTCTGACCTCAACCAGGTACTTGGCAGAGTTGAAGAGACTGAGCAGCGTCTCGACACACACGCTATCACTATACGCGAACTCCAGGCTACCACCAAGCGCTTGGCTCTTGCACATAGGATGGCTATGTATAAGCTGGAGGACCAAGAGAATCGGAGCCGCAGGAACAATATTCGGATTCGGGGACTCCCGGAAGCCACCGGGGATGAGGAGCTGCTGGCTTCGGTTCAGTGCATATTCAACCAATTGTTGAGCAATGCGGCCGACCATCTGCTCAAACTGGACAGGGTACACAGGGCGACGACAGCTACCGTCAGGGACGTATTCTGCCGAGTTCATTATTACGAGGAGAAAGAGCTTATCATGCGGAGGGTGCGGGAGGCCACTTCACTAGACTTTGATGGGGCCACGCTTTCATTCTACCCGGACCTGGCTAGGGAGACACTGGATCGTCGCAGGGCCCTGCGGCCTCTACTGGAGAAACTACGCAGTAACTCGATCCCTTATCGCTGGGGTTTCCCGGCGTGTCTCATCGCATCCAGGGATGGCTGCACCGCAACCCTCCGTTTCCCGGAGGACCTGGAAAAATTCCGCCTTCACCTCAACATCTCACCACCGGAGTTGCCAGGATGGCGGGAAGACATCCCAATGACAGAAGCGTCGGTCGAGCCTCAATGGCACAAGGCACCCAGGACCCATCGTTCCACCACTCCAGGTTCCGCTCGTAGGCAGTGAAGCGGTTGCTTTGGCTGCCACGCCTATGGATCATTCGATGCTGCTGCTATATGGTTCCCCTTACTACCCTTGGCTTCGAAGGGACTGGTATGTTTTCGTTTCAATATTTTTATTAGATGTTTCAAAAAGAGGTAACAAACAGTAATTACATCGCAATGAAAGTATACAATACATTGAGTATAACCACATAATCTTGTTATTTGTAAAGACATACAAAGTTGTTCAAAGAACTGGTGACTAACCATCGAAAGTTAACATACAAGTATTGCATACTATCGGAGAAGTTTTACGATTATATCTGAAAACATATATGTACTATGGGCAGCGATATAAAGGAGATGTAAAACGGACATTAACCTTTACTGAGCGTTTAGGTGTTTGAACTTCTGAGTGTCACAATGACCTAAGAGTGTCCTTGAAGCTATACTTTGTATTTGAGCGAAGTCTGGTGAGTTCACCGGGCTCCAGTAACACTGTGAGTCTTCAAGTTTGTGGATTTGCGAGTCATTTCCAATTACAGGCAAAATGTAGAGGAAATATAGCGACGGGTATCATGTATATACAAAAGTCTATATTAGCATTTTGAAGAGGCTATCATACGTTATGAACATACAATTGAAAGCTACCAATCAGTGGTCAAGAAACTTGTTGAAACATACAGAAATGTTTATTGTTCTAATACACCAATATGAGTTACATAACATATGAAAGTAACGCTACATTAATGACAAACAATGGAGAAAAACTTTGTAGATTATTTTTAT
>BLSH010029790.1:330901-344769 GCA_018402905.1 Glandirana rugosa
CCTATTGTCCGTCCATTAAAGAGGGCGTTGGGATAGAATTGTGTCTAGTTGTTCCTGAAGCGTACTGATTAGGTCTGTGTTTCGATTAGATATTGCTGTGGTGGAATCAAGTTTATGCTCGATTGCCTCCATCCGGCTTCCCAGCATTTGAAAGTCCATTCTCATCTCCCCAGTGATAGTGGCCACTGTGTTAGCAAGGCCCCTCTCCAATAAAGATGAGAATTTTAGGTATAAGTCGTCCACTTGGAAGGAGATATGTGGCGTAGGGTGGCCTGGGGATGTCAGGGCCGAGTCATTGGGGCCTGGGGTGATGTTGAGTTGTTCCCCTTGAAAGCGGCCCAGTAAGGACTCTGTGGATGACGGTGATGGTGTCGCTACCTGATGTATGCCCCCTTGAGCCAGAGGGGTATAAGATAGGGTTGCGGGAGAAATTACCTGCCTGTTATCCGGGCGGTTTTTAATACTGAGCGCTTCTGCGGCCTGTTCCTCGTGGATCCCGGTAGCGGCGGCCATCTTTGTACACCCCTGGGTGGAGGTCGCTGCAAACAAGGGGAGCAGGTCTCTCTTGGCTGTCGGACCGGCCATATGTGGTGAAGCTGCCTTATTGCCGTGATCGGGGCACCCTTCCTGGGCAGGATTCTCCGGTATGTGGTGTGCTGGCGGGCTCCGTTGGTGAGTGGAGGCGCGGAGCTCTCGTCTCAAGCAGCCATCTTGGACGGCCCGCGCATGCGCACTGTGGGGACTGGTATGTTTTGATTCTTTCATGGGCATCTGTTTTTCCCCGCTCCCAATTGGATCTTGGTGTTTGCCACAACTTGGCGTTTTTTTCTTTCGTTTAAACTGTTGGGTTTTGGTTCTTTTTGTTATTTGATCCTGCTGCCTGTTCGAGGTCCAGTCGCCCCGTCTTGCTCCCTGCGGAGCTCCCGGGACTGGGCCGCGGTCTCCTTCCGCGGTCTCCTTCACCCCTGGACTTTACCTACATTAGGCTACTGAGCCAAGATAGGGAGGGGATGGTCAGGCAAGTGTTCAAATATTATGCAACTATTGTTAAGTTAGTGTTAAATGTGTGTGGGTCTCCCCGGTGCTGTGGTTTCTTCCCGCGGGTGGGGGATCCTTTGGGGTGGGCCAGGCACTTGGGGCATGGCAGGTGGGGCGTGCGGGTCAGCTGGCGTGCCGGGATCGCTGTGGCGGGGCGGGCTCGGCACCTGCAGGCGGATGGGGCCGGGGGTGCGGGTGGTGGTGGACTGCCTTTGGCGTCCGCCGCTGCTTGCGCGTGCGCCCCGGGTCCTGTTTGCGGGCGGGCATGGTGCCGGCTCCCGTCCTACCGGTCTGGGTGCTTCGGTGGGCCTGTGTTCGCTGCCTGTTGTGTTTCGGTCCGCCTTGGGGGGCCCCTGCTGGTGGGGGGGGCCCGCGGCGCTGTGGACTCCTCTAAAGGATGACGGCAGCAAGATTGCTAGCCCGGATGGTATAATGGTATAATGCTGTTCAGTAGGTGTTAGATAAGCCCCAGATGGGTGTAGTATTGCCGTGCACCACCCATCTGGTTTGCTTGCATAACTTTTCATGGTCATTGTTTTGTTTTCTGAGAAGCCGTGCAAATGTCATTGCTTAGTTCTAATGGTCTCCGGGGGGGCTCCTTATCATGGAAGTTTCTGGCCTGGGAGCGCCTCGTGTTCAGAAGGCCTGTTCCCTCCTTGGCGGTGGGGGCTTTGCGGCTGTGGGGTCGGGCGGCGTGCTTCCCCTCTTTTTCGGGGGGGGGGGGGGGGCTCGCCACTCGGGCCCGGGGTTGTGATACCTCCCTGCTGTGCACTGCATGGATATGCATGCTTGGAAATGTTTTATGCATCTCTGTTTACACTCTTTCTTTTTTTTTGTTTCCCTTTGCTATTCCTCTATTCCTTCCTATCCCCCCCCTCTCTCTCTTCCTCATGGCCGGGTCGGGTCCTCTAGGGCACGAATAGTAGTGGGAGGGTCCCACTGTGATAGCCATAGTGACTGTTAACCTTATTTCTTTAAATGTTAGAGGATTACACGCACAATCTATATAGGGAATTAAAACGGATGCACTGCGACATCGCATTTATCCAGGAGACGCACCTTATCTATACCACCTCAACAAAACTCTTTTCATCAGATTTCCCTAGCTGGTATTACGTCCTAACTGATGTCCACAAGGCTAAGGGTGTCGCCATTGGCTTTCACAGGGGGACTTCCTTTAACTGTGAATCACAATTAGTTGATAAGGGTGGTAGATTTTTATTTCTGAAGGGCACTCTGGGCAGGCCACGTTCCTCTCCTCTGCGTAAGCTACTAGACTTTGCGCATGGTTGCATAATGCTGGCAGGGGATTTTAATATCCCCTTAGAACCAGCACTTGATACTTCATCTGGGACATCATCTATACCAACCAAGAAGTTAAGCTTTATCCGCAAACGTTTACATGCCGGCTAATTAATGGATACTTGGAGACTATTGAATCCAAACAATAGAGACTTTTCCCACTATTCCCATGTTCACAGATCTCATTCGAGAATTGACTACATTTTCATTGACCACCACCATTTAGACTGGCTCAGGTCGTCTCGCATTGAGGTTACCACACTTTCTGACCATGCACCAATTTGTACCTAACTACTTATCCCCTCCATTCCCCACAGAAATAATAACTGGAAGCTTAATGACCACTTGTTGAGTGAGGATTTGGACGTCAATGCGGTCGGGACCGACATACGTTCATATTTCCTCGACAACCGATCCTCTGAGATTTCCCCGGGCACGCTTTGGGAGGCCCGTAAGGCCTTCATACGGGGCAAACTGATAGAACTAGGAGCTAGGGAAAAAAAAGGAAACAAAGTGCAACAACAGAAAACGCTTATCGCGGACATTGCCCAATTAGGGTGCAAACACAAATTGCTTAACTCCCCCGAGCTCCTGCACCAACTCACACAGAAAAGGGAAGAGCTTAAAGCTTTTTACCACTCGGACCACAAACGTGCTCAACGCTTCTTCGCCCAACAGCACCACTACGAATGGGGGGATAAACCGGGCAGACAGTTGGCCAGATACCTACAGAAAAGAAGGTCAGCGACCTTTATATCCCAAATTAAGACCCCACGGACCAATTAACCTACAAGATGTCAGAGATAGCAAGGGAATTCTGTTCTTTTTACCAAAAGCTTTATCGGGTGCATGATCCCGACAATAACTCCCCAGGTCGGGGTGCTCTGATACAGGAGTACCTCGCCCAGGCCAATCTTCCTAAACTAGCTGACGCAACCCTTGCCTCCTTAGAAGCTGATTTAACTACGGACGAGCTGAAGTTTGTGCTGAAATCCATGGTGAAAGGTAAAGCCCCCGGGCCAGACGGTTTCACCGTTACATATTACCGTACATTCCAAGACATCCTTATTCCGTTCTTAGCTAGATACACTAGAACCTTTTCCGAGGGGGAGAACCCGAGACCAGATACTTTGCATGCACACATTACGGTCCTACCCAAGCAAGGGAAAGACCCCAGCCTTTGCAGTAGCTATAGCCCGATATCTTTGCTAAATATTGATGCAAAAATATACGCCAAGGCTCTGGCTAATCGTCTTCTCCCCCTTATCCCCCAATGGGTCTCCGACGAACAGACGGGGTTTATCCCTGGTAGAGAGGCCCACGATAATGCACTGCCTACCCTCTCTTTGATGGCATATGCCCGGTCGTCTTCCCAGCCCACCCTGCTGCTCTCGACTGATGCCGAAAAGGCGTTCGACAGGGTGGACTAGGAATATCTGATGGCTGCACTGTCTCGTTTTGGAATACATGTTAAACATGATCAAAGCTCTTTATAGTTCACCCACTGCCCAAATATGTATCAATGGCAGCCTCAATGATTCCTTCACCCTGTGTAACGGCACTAGGCAGGGCTGCCCCCTGTCACCCATCTTATTTGCTCTCTCCCTAGAACCCTTTTCAGCAACAATTCAGCACAACCCCAACATCCACGGTATTCTTGTCAATAACTTTGAACATAAATATGCAGCCTACGCTGATGACATTTTATTTTATATCCAACAACCCATGGCATCACTCCCCAACTTACTATTGGCCCTAAAAACTATCTCTAACTTTAAAATTAATCTAACAAAATCTGAAATTCTTAATATCTCTGTCCCCAAAAAAATGGTCGATAACCTGAACCCCACCCTACCTTTAACATGGCAGTCTCGTTCACTGAAATACTTGGGGCTTCACCTAACCCCCTCAATCGCAGACCTATTCTCTGCTAACTTCATCCCACCTCTAAATTCGGTTAAGCAAGATTTAAATAGGTGGAACCACTTGGCTTGCTCCTGGTTGGGTAGGATCAATGTTGTAAAGATGAATGTGTTGCCCAGGGTGCTCTTCCTTCTGCAGATGATTCCGTGTAGAATCCCACCCGGTTTTTTCTCCTTGCTATCCTCTGTTCTCCTCTGATTAGTTTGGAAAAGGAAGCACCCTCGTGTCTCTAGGAAAATTCTCCATAGACATAAACGTTCTGGGGGGCTTGCCCTCCGGGACTTCAAGAAATATCACACAGCTGCAATACTTCAGAGAGTCTCTGACTGGAAGCACCACTCTGCATCTAAACTATGGGTTCAACTTGAACGGGACTTATGTAACACAGACCCTTTTGTACAAATCTGGCTACCAAAGTCTCATAGACCAATCTCGTTACAAACATCCCCATTAACCCGGTCCACCTTGCATGCCTGGGACTCTATGCACAGAGCGTACGGGTGGCTCTATAACTCACCGTTAATGCCACTGACGGGTCATACTTTTTTCGCCCCAGGGCTCCTGGACCCACAGTTCTGCAATTGGCTACCCAATCCCAACATGCTACTACATTAGGTTACTACTGCAGGGGATATATCCCCCTTCGAGCTTTTACACAGGCAACTACTCCATCCTTCATGGACCACTGGAGACACTTGTCACTATCATGGTTCATTAAGGCGCTTCAGAAGCCGCTCCGCTCCATTTCTGAACTCACACCAATAGAAAGAATCTTAGCATATAACCAGCCACCAACTAACACTATCTCGCAATTCTACAAAGCTTTGATGGAGCCTGATGAACAGCACGCTCCTAGTTTTTTGAAAGCCTGGGAAACGGATCTACAACAACCCCTCTCAGATAATCAACGTTCCACGGTACTACAACTTGCACATGCCTCTTCCATTGCATCCAAGGCAGCGGAAGTCAGTTACAAAATTCTGACTAGGTGGCAACTGACCCCTTCTACACTACACAGGATATTCCCGGAAACCTCAGCCTTATGTTGGAGGGGGTGCGGAGCGACTGCCACGCATGGCCACATTTGGTGGCAATGCCCAAAGATTCAACCATTTTGGTCCTCTGTTTTATACTGGGTGGAAAAGATTCAGGGCTTTCCCATAAAGAATGATCCCTGGGTCATTCTTTTCCACTGTACAGACGAGCCAGCCAGCCGATATAAGAAATCTGTGACTCCCCATCTCTTGAACGCGGCTAAGGCGCTTATCCCTCGATATTGGAAAACTGCCAACATCCCCACCATTCAGAAATGGCTAAAATTGGTGGGCCATTTATACCACATGGAAGATCTCACCTATTCCCTGAGAGATGGGGCCTCGGTGGCTAACAAGATGTGGGCCGGCTGGTTCGCCTTCAAATTCTTGTCTGCATATTCCGAATCGATGTCTCTTTAAGGTTGCAGTTGGTTTCTAGATGAATTAGTACAACAAAGACTCTCCCCCCCAGGCCTTGGCCATGTCTCCCACCTCTCACTCCTCCTCCCCTTCTTACTTTCTTCTATATCTCCCCCCTATACCATCTTCCCCCTCTTATCCCCCTCTCCGCTGTTCTTCCTTCCCTGCGATCTCTACTCCTGTTCTTCAATTTTTTCCTCTGGTTCTATCCCTTCTTATGCTTGGTTTTCTTTTTCTTTTTTATGAGAATTCTCGGGATTAAGAGGATTGTTGTTTTAAGCAGTCATATTTGACAATGTGGTTAGACATGATTACCTGCAAACCCAGGCTCCTGGGACCTTGATCTTTATTGTTTTGCTTGTGATCCAGCCACTGTTGTGTATCTGTTCATGCAAACCTGTCATTATGTCCTACTCTTGTCCCGAACTTGGGTCATGTTTCTTTGTAATTACTTTAAATTTCTTAATAAAAAAGATATTAAACTAAAAACCCTGCAAGTTTATTTTTATTGCTGCCTGTGTCCCACTGGGAATATTTCCCTTCACTTCCTGTTCTGCAAACACAATAGAAAATGAAATCTCCCAAATGTAGAATCCCTGTTTTAGATATTTGTCACAGGTACAGATATCCCTATATGGGATGGTTATCTCTTTGATCTGATGACAATGTAAAATTTTTATTCCCCCCGCTTTCCTGTCTCCACACTTTCTTATCTCTGTGAAAATGGTCATCGGAACAAATAGAGGGTGAAAATCCCCAACGGGGCCACGGTCAGAAATATGATAGATTGGGATATAACCCCGCCTGCCATATAGCAGAATGGCGGACGGAAAGTGGTTTTATTATCCCAACTGGGTGTCATATGATGTCCAGCAGGATAAGCCGCTAGCGCGCGCCCGCGGTTACGGCAGCGCATTGATAGGTGGTGTGTCAGTCTGACACACCACATCTCCGATCCTGGTAAAGAGCCTATGATGTAGGCACTTTACCATGTGATTAGCTGTGTCCAATCACAGTTCATCACATGGTAACCAGGAAGTGCCATTTATCGGCTTTTCCTCGACTTGCACTGATAGGCACGAGTGGAGGAGAGACGATCAGCTGCTCTACAGACAGGGGGGCCTGTGCTGATAATCAACACATTGATTATCATTGCAGACCCATCAAGGATGCCCACTGGAGACCACCAGGGATGCCCACAGGAGACCACCAGGTATGCCCACTAGAGCCCACCAGGGATGCCAGTCAGTGCCCATTAGGGATGGCACTCTGTGCCCATCAGTGATGTCTGCCAGTGCTGCCCATCAGTGATGTCTGCCAGTGCTGCCTATCAGTGCCATCTATCAGTGCTGCCCATCATTGGCCATCCATGCCACCCATCAGTGTCCATCAGTGCCACCTCTGAGTGCCCACCAGTGCCACCTCTGAGTGCCCATCAGTGACACCTATCAGTGCCCATCAGTGCCGCCTATCAGTGTCCATCAGTGCCACCTATCAGTGCCCATCAGTGCTGCTTATCAGTACCGCTTATCAGTGCCCATCAGGGCCACCTCTGAGTGCCCATCAGTGCCACCTATCAGTGCCCATCAGTGCCTCATCCTCAGTGCCCATCAGTGCCACCTCATCAGTGTCAATCAGTACTGCCTCATCAGTGCCCAACAGTGAAGAAGAAAACTTACTTATTTACAAAGTTTTGTAACAGAAACAAAGAAAAACTTTTTTTTTTTTAATTCTGTCTTTTTATTTTGCGCGCAAAAAAAAAACCCCAGTGGTGATAAAATACCACCAAAAGAAAACATTTTGTTTGGGTACAGTGTTACATGACCGCGCAATTGTCATTCAAAATGTGACTGCACTGAAAGCTGAAAATTGGACTGGGCAGGAAGGGGGTGAAAGTGCCCTGTATTGAAGTGATTAATCTATGCAATACTTAAAATGAAATGCCTCCATATATACTCTAAAGCCTGTTTACTGATTGTTAAGAACATGTAAAAACTTAAATGCCCACAGACTGGCCACAGTTACACCTTAAGCCACACAGGTTTTTTGAGTAGTCATTTGGAAATTGAATTAAATTCTTCTATTTTGAATTGAATGACACACTTCTATAACACCACATCATTATCCTTCTAATCAAGCCATAAACTTAAGCTTTTAGTATTTTTAATCATCTAAGCTTCCTAATTTAAATATACAGTAAATATTCGCCTACAGGGTCATTAGTGTGGTGTATTCACAATAAAGCTTTGTGCTATTACTATTGCTGAAAAGTGACAAGATAATATACAGGCTACTAAAGGCAGTCATAAAGTGGTATTGCTTTGGGAAAATCAGTCAAATTCAAGTACACTAAAATATAAGCTTAATTAGCCAGTGAGTAAATTAAGAGGTATTGATGTGATGTCAACTGCAAGAAACTCTGTGACAATCATTTAGCCATATTTTTACATAGGTTATTTATTTTATATATATATATTTTATTTATTAATACAGGGGATGCAGACTTTACAATAAATTCAGATTATACCCAAAACAATAGCAATTTTTGCATGTTTAAAATGCAATGTACCTGTTTGGTAGTTTTTTGGATGATAGAGTTAAATCCTCTAAGGTTATATTATCTCTCTAGGTAACTATTAGTGAACTTAGCACTTAAAGCGGAACTTAATCCAAAGTTCCGCTCTTCCTCCTGCCCTTCCTCCTCTGCAGATTTGGCACATATTGTTTTGGGAGAGAGATGGGGAGCAGATGCCTAGTTTTAAAAGGTACCAGTGGTGGCTGGTGCTCCATTTTGGGGAGCGGCAAAGAAACCTAGCCTAGGCGATCCAAGTGGAAGTCGCCCCCCCCCCCACCCCGACTGGGACCTGAAGACTGGTGAGAAACTGGACCGGGTGAGGACGGAGCTGGATCCCTGGACAGATGAGCGACTGTTTATTAAAAGTCAGCAGCTATAGTTTTTGTAGCTGCGGACCTCTAATTTTTGCAGAGCTGACTGAAGAACCACTGTAAGTTCCCAGGTCTGCACTCCTGGTGCACCCATCATGAAAGGTTTTCACTCTCCATTACTGATTTATCTTATATTGTGAAGTATTGAATGCTAACTCCATCTCCTGAAGCACGTTACACATGTAGCGCTACCCTTGGAGGAGCCACTAAATTGTCTTGTAAATTCTTTGCACACCTGAAGATGACTTACCTAGCTCTCCCAGCACTTACTTACACACCTTGAGATATTTCAAAGAATGTATAAGGCCAAGTGTAGCCTAAAAGAGAGAGTAACGATCCCCTCAAAGAACACTGGGCCACACCATGAATGAAATAAATATACAATAAAATGTTAGGACCAGTGTTGCCAACCTCCCGCAGCGTTTTTTACTGGCAAATCATGGAAAATCTTACTGGCAGAGCACATTTTTTACTGGCAACCTGAAAAATAACTGAACTCCTATTAAAACTAAGACACTTGATATTTAAACACAACATGGAAACACTGACAATATCCATATCAAGTAGTTTGCCCAGTTTACACTTAAAAAGTCAGCACAGCATGACAAATTATCAGACCCTGATATTTATAGACAGTTCTAAAAATCACTGATTTTTACAAACTGTCTGTAAATTTACTGGCGGTTGGCAACACTGGTTAGGACTAACACCTCAGTGGATAAAACACACACAAATAACATTGAAATCATAATTTTTATTAGCACACAAAGACAGAAAACCAATTAAAATCATTGATACATGATTCCCAAATAGCATTGTGTATTACTTTCATAAAGAGACTGTACCAAGGATCAGTGTGGCAAAGAAATTGTTGTATTTAAATCATACATCTGGATCAGCATATCTGGAATCAACAGAACTCAATTAAAGGTCACTTGGTGAATATGGCCTCACTTAAAATCTACTGCATATTTTGCTTCCTCAGGAGTAGGGTGCTAAAATCAAAATAACATAATACATTACAATATAACTGTGCGTAATAAATGATCATCAAAAACAAGGCACACGCCTGGGAAAGTCAAAACGTACATAGTGCAGCTTTAATGCTGTTTAACCACTTCAGCTCCGGAAGGTTTACACCCCTTCATGACCAGGCCATTTTTTGCGATACGACACTGCATTATTTAAACTGACAATTGTACGGTCGTGCGATGATGTACCCAAATAAAAATGTACCGTATTTTTCGCACCATAAGATGCACCTGACCATAAGACGCACCTAGGTTTTAGAGGAGGAAAACAAGAAAAAAAATATTCTGAACCAAATGGTGTACTAAAATATTTACCAGTGCAGCCATATACCAGATCCATGAAATACAGCACAATACAGATCCATGAAATACAGCCATATACCAGATCCATGAAATACAGCACAATACAGGTCCATGAAATACAGCCATATACCAGATCCATGAAATACAGCACAATACAGATCCATGAAATACAGCCATATACCAGATCCATGAAATACAGCCATATACCAGATCCATGAAATACAGCACAATACAGATCCATGAAATACACCACATACCTGTGTCCATGAAATGCAGCCTGACAGAGCTGAGAGGGAGATTCTTATCTCCCGCCACCACTGCGCTGTGATGATGTCATCACCCTGCGCATAGTGGAGCTCCACTCTGCAGCCAGATCCCATTCAGAAAGAAGCAGCTCCAGCCGCCGCAGTACTTCATTTGGCCACTGGGGCCGAATGAAGCCCCAGTGGCCAAATGAAGTACTGCGGCTGCTCTGTCTTCTCACTGTGTGAGATCACAGGCGGTGACGAGGGGGGGGGTTTGCAGCATTCGCACCATAAGACGCAGGGAGATTTTCCCCCACTCTTTGGGGGAAAAAAGTGCGTCTTATGGTGCGAAAAATACGGTATCTCCTTTTTTTCCCAAAAATAGAGCTTTCTTTTGGTGATATGTGATCACCTCTGCGGTTTTAATTTTTTGCACTATGTACAAAAAAAGAGTGACAATTTTGAAAAAAAAAAACATATTTTTTCAATTCTGCTATAAAACACCCCCAATAAAAAAAGTTTAAAAAATCTAATTTCTTCATCAATTTAGGCCAATATGTATTCTGCTGCATATTTTTGGTAAAAAAAATCCCAATGCGTGTACATTGATCGGTTTGCGCAAAAGTTATTTCATCTACAAATTATGGGATATTTTTATTTATTTCTTTTTTTACTAGTAATGGCGGCGATCAGCAACTTATAGTGGGACTGCGATATTGCGGCGGACAAATCGGGCACCTGACAATTTTTGTGTACCAGTGATACGAATACAATGATCAGTGCTAAAAAATATGCCCTGTTACTGTACTAATGACATTGGCAGGGAAGGGGTTAATATCAGGGGCGATCAAAGGGTTAAATGTGTTCCCTGGGAGTGATTACTGAATGTGGGGGAGGTGGGGGAATGTAAAGATCTGTGCTCCTGCTGATTGCCTCCCGCTGTATTCAATCACAGCGGAAGCAGGTTGTCGGCAGCTTGTGCCCCAGACCTGGAAGTGTCAGATCACGTACTAGGTACGTGGTCTGTCACAGAGCGGCTGCTCTGCCACAGTATATCTGCGTGGGACGGTCACTAAGCGATTAGGGACTATTGAAAAATAGTGAGGGCTCCCAAAGATAAAGAGGGACAAATTCTGCAGGGCATTAACTAAGGTGCAGCACAGGAAGCTAAATCTACATGGGCAACATAAATATGGCTCAACTATGCTTTCTTAAAACAAAAATCACAAGAAATAATCTGGCATCAGGCAAGTATATCTAATACAGTAACATTCTAACCCTGGAGCATACCTTTAAAAAGAGGACCAAAGTTGCAAAGACAGTAACTGATTTTAAACAAGAGGGCAGTGAACACCACTGCCCCAGAAAGGAACACCATCTACAAAATATTTGTCAAAAAGGCAACTAACAAGGTATAAGTCATTGCCTGAGGAAAAAATATATACAGTATATCTGCTACATCAAGGGTATCCATACAAAAAAACATTTACCTGCCTGGATATCACAGCATGCATGTCCTCCTACAAGTCAAGCCCTGCCCACCACATCATCCCTGCATACAGTACTTTTAGGATTTGGCATGGTGGCCTCCTCATTGAAGAAGGCGGCTGCTGTGCACGCCTAGTGCAGCAGGGGCATGGGGAGATGCGCCACCCAATGACATCAGAGGAGGCACCGCATCCCTCTACATAGGACAACCACATCCCAGAACTGGAGGCATTAGATCACTGCAGAGGGACATTAGATCATCCTACATTGCCAAAGGAAGCAAGAGGACAAATGGCTCCATCCCAATTTCTGTGGCTTCTGCTTCCATCTCTGCTTTCTTTTGGGCAAAAACTGCCTGAATTTTAGAAGTTTCAGCATCAACATGGGCCTTAATAAGTTGTTGGCTGAGAGTGGAATATCTTAATTTTAGAAACTTGGTGGATCTTGAGGAGTGCCTTGTAGAGCAATGAGATTTAGATAAAGATTTAGATTAATGAAGTTGTGTGATTCTCACTTCTGCCTTTGCTTGTAGTACTAAGTGCATCAAATCCCTTTTAATTCTACCAGTGACTCTTAAGTGCCATGCCACTTTAAGAGATTAGCATATTTAAGAAACAGTCTTTGATAAGCCCCCTTTCACACGGGGCATATTCTGTTCCGATCAGCAAGGGATCAGTGAGAGGCTGGGAGTAATTGGACTCTGTCTGTTTATATCCTGCTACCTCTGATCTGCTCAGCATGAATGGAAGAGGACAGAGTCCTCTTCCATTTTTTTTTTTTTTAGCAGATCTGGTCGGATCTGGAAGTAGACGGGTGTAAACGGACACGTCTATTCACAGGAATGCATATACCTTCCAAACAGATCCCCCTGAAAAACTGATAGGCTGACCTGATCGGAATGCCCTCTAGTTGCTGTACCTTATGAGATGGCTGAGGAAGGGATGATATGCAATCAACCACCTAAACAATTATTACATTCGTTATTAACTTTAACCAGCATTTCTTCTTTATCAGTCTTGTAATTCGGTTGAGCCCTCCTAGTTGGTTTAACCAAGTGTTTACCTTGTCTGCTTACTTTCTGATCTGGAAAAATATTCTGGCTCTTGCTGTGTTGCTGTGTGCTTGCGACCTCACTTGTTTGAGCGGGAATTATGAGCAGAAAGCAGAATGGCATGTAGTAATGGTGGCATCTTCTACTGTATTCATGTATAATGCACAACTGACTTATATAACAGTCCCATTAGACATCTACTATAGTATTGGTATTCTAAGCTAAGATGTTGTGCTGTGATTAGATTGCAGGCATGTACAGGCTTGTATGACAATGGCTGCACTGTCCTAAGTTGCTGTATATCCAAGGTCCAAATCACATCTCACAGCAGGGGCTTTGCTAGGTTGGAAAAAGACCAGGGGCTCTAGCCCGAAAAAATGCGGCCTGGAACGCGTGCCGCAGCGAAAATGGGTGTGGTCTAAACTAAATGGCGGGCGTGGCTTTAGGGGGTGTGGCTCGTGTCTGAGTTGAACGAGGGATGGAGTAAGGAAGAAAGAAAGAGATAGGGAGGAAAGGGAAGAGAAGGAAGGAAAGAAATCGGGATAAAGGGACAGCAGGCCCAGATCCTTCACCACAATACATGTATTCCAGAAAGTTTAACAATCAGCAGATAAAGATACTCCAAACACCTGGTGTTGGCGCTTCAATCATCCTGGCACCATGGTTGTTATGGTGTCAGGATGACTGAAGCGCATTATTACTATAATTACATTGTAATATAAAATGAAATAGTTCAACTCACCAAATGCAGAATCAGTGGGAGCCCTGAGTGTGTCACTTGTCACTGTCGCCTGCTACCAGATGCCATCAGGTGCTTTCAGTGGAGTCCCTCCTTTCATTAGGTGCCCCCAGAGGAGTCCCTCCATCCATCAGGTGCCCCCAGCGGAGCCCCTCCATCCATCAGGTGCCCCCAGCAGAGCCCCTCCATCCATCAGGTGCCCCCAGCGGAGTCCCTCCTTCCATCACGTGCCCCCAGCGGAGTCCCTTCTTCCATCAGGTGCCCCCAGCGGAATCCCTCCTTCCATCAGGTGCCCCGAGCGGAGTCCCTTCTTCCATCGGGTGCCCCCAGCAGAGCCCCTCCATCCAT
>BLSH010029790.1:345552-384037 GCA_018402905.1 Glandirana rugosa
GCGGAGTCCCTCCTTCCGTCAGGTGCCCCCAGCGGAGTCCCTCCTTCTGTCAGGTGTCCCCAGCAGAGTTCCTCCTTCCATCAGGTGCCCCCAGCGGAGTCCCTTCTTCCATCAGGTGCCCCCAGCAGAGCCCCTCCATCCATCAGGTGGCCCCAGCGGAGTCCCTTCTTCCATCAGGTGCCCCCAGCAAAGCCCCTCCATCCATTAGGTGCCCCCAGCGGAGTCCCTTCTTCCATCAGGTGCCCCCAGCGGAGTCCCTCCTTCCATTAGGTGCCCCCAGCGGAGTTCCTCCTTCTGTCAGGTATCCCCAGCAGAGTTCCTCCTTACATCACAGGTGTCCCCCAGCAGAGTGTCCCTCCCTCAGCATCACCATGCCCATATGCAGCCATCATGTGCCCATCTGTAACCATCATGTGCCCATCTGTAGCCATCATGTGCCCATCCCATCTGTAGCCATCATGTGCCCATCTGTAACCATCATGTGCCCATCTGTAGCCATCATGTGCCCATCCCATCTGTAGCCATCATGTGCCCATCTGTAGCCTCCCCTTATCAGTGTTCATATGCACCCTCGCCAGTGCATGGATTAATCACAGCAGATCAGTGGTCTCCCGCTGTGTTACCATAGAGCAGTGCTCTGAAATATCCAGCGGCCGGCCACTGTAGCAAAGCTCCGCCTCCTAGATGCGATAGAAGGAACACTTTCAATTTCCCGACATTGTACAGTGTTCCGTCTATCACATCTAGGAGGCGGAGCTTTGCTACAGTGGCCGGCCGCTGGATGTTTCAGAGCACTGCTCTATAGTGACACAGCGGAAGACCGCTGTGATGTGATTGAGGGAAGGAGGTCACTCTGCACAAGAATTGGCTATGGGCACCGCTGCAGCCACAGCTGAAAGTAGCCCCAGGGCAGTCTGGACCTGCCTGCAACTCTGACAAGCCGCACGCTCGCGGCTCTGAAAAGCCATCCGTTCGCGGCTCTGACAAGCCGCGCTCTGGCTGCTCTGAAAAGCCGTCCGCTCGCGGCTCTGACAAGCCGCGCGCTCGCGGCTCTGACAAGCTGCGCGCTCGCGGCTCTGACAAGCTGTCCGCTCGTGGCTCTGACAAGCCGCGTACTAGCTGCTCTGAAAAGCCGTCCGCTCGCGGCTCTGACAAGCCGCGCGCTCGCGGCTCTGACAACCTGCTTGCAGCTCTGACAAGCCGCCCGCTCGCGACTTGATAGAGCGGTAGACCCGCCATTAGGGACCCCTCAGGACACTCGGGGCTGTGGGCGTGACATTCGGGGCTGCAGCCCTGATAGCCACCCCCTAGCGACGCCCCTGTCTCACAGTATGTTCCAGATCTATAGATTTTTTTTGACTGAAGCTAAACAATTTAAATTTTTGACTGTTCCGTTTCCCTAATTTAAGTATTGCTATCAGTACTAGGATCACTTGAAGACCCAGTAAAATTCACCAGACACAGCCTTTGCCTGGGAAACAACGGTGATTAGCCAGCTGACCTTTAAATCACCTGTATTAGCATACCACCAGTGCTCATGATAGCATTGTTACCTTGTGTGCTCCTGCTAGACCCAGTTGATATCTGCTCTGTATACATTGTTTATGACCCAGCTAGTTTTGACCCTACTTTGCTCGCTTCTGATTTGGTACAGTTTGGACACTGATCTGCCTGTGTATGGCCCAGGTTGTCTAGACTACGCTTTGCCTGATTCTACTGTAGTGCCAGACTCAGCATTACTACTTGGCTGTCTAGCCAACCTCCTGTTACATCTGTAGTGGTGAACCACAAGCACCAGCCAACCTGTACCTTCATCTGCAGCGGTGAACTACCAGTTCCAGCTGACCTACTCTGCTTAAACCTGCTCATGGTATGTGCTCTTGTTTATTGAACTATTTGCATAATCAACACATCTGAACTGTTACCAGCTATCTGCTCCTAGCCTGACAAATTGCAAGTGTGATCTCTATAAATGATACAGTGGTGAGCTAGCTACAACTTACAATCTCAGCAGAGTAGGCAGGCAGTCACTTGATCCAAATGACATCTTGCAGATTGTAGAAAGCTTTAATTGAAAACTTGTGCAGGTCATCACAGATGAACATCAGATAGGTCAAAAAAACATAATAAGTATAGCTCCAGCAATAACATGTGCTCCAAACAGAAACGAAAAACACAAGAAAGGTAGGACTAACTGAACAGAACATTTCCTTGCCATGGTGTGAGGAAGGGAAAAAAATGATTTAATGGTAAGCAATAATGCATGTGTGACATGATAGATAAGCTTTTCAATAAGAGAAAGGTTTGGAAAAAATATTAATTAAACTTAGACAGAAATAAAAACGTTTCTATATAAGATATATATAACAAGTGCCGAGTAACAATAAATTTGTAAAATTGTAACAAACAAACTGTTTTTCAAAACTCAAAAACAAGCATTTAATATGTTGCAGCTTACTAGTTCTTGCTAAAAAAAAAAAAAAAAAAACACTACATCTAAGTAATAGTAAATGAATGATAGTGGATGTACATTGTGGGACTTTTTTATTTTAATTAAAGGACTTGTCAAAAATTGTGCTTGAAAATTTCTACCATTTACTTTTTTTGCGTTTTTTTTTCTTTTTTGCTTGGGGTACCCCCTTAAAATCCATTCCAGACTCATGTGGTGTAGTATGCACTTTGGGAGGGACTCTACACATACTTTTTTCATTCATGCTGTATGCTGCAAAATTGACATTTACAAAGAAAAAAAAAAATTATACAGCTTACATTGTCTGCAGTTGATATTTCATTGCCAGCTTCTTTTAAAAAAAAGGACACAGACACCTCAAACAGGCATGACATGTTCATCCAAACATCCCTTAAAATATTCGAGGGACTGTTTGAGGTAACTGCAGTATATTATGTTTATGTTTTATTTACGTTTAAATATGTTTTATTTGTGGGTTTAGATAGCCTTGGATGCTATAAATCTAAAGTTAAGCTAACCATAATTATGAGATTGCAGTTGGGCATGCACGCACAAATGACGAGTCTGAGAATGCTTGTCCCTGTAATGGATTAGGGGGTCTTCAAACATCCCCTTTGCCACCCTTATCTCAATCAAAATAGAAGGTAATATTTAAGTATTTTTTTTACATAGAAACAGTAAGGATTAGCTGAAAAAATGTGCTGGAACTCACAGGCTTAACGGCTCTTGCCTAATCTTGCCAATCATCCGATGTCTATGAATAACTCCGAACATAATTAAAAAAGTATTGGAAACTAACAACAATCTCATTTTATAGGCTCAAAAATCTCTCCCTTGTCTCTCATTGCCTGTTTCTTTTCATAAGTGGAATATATTTGCTTTTACGTGGACTCCACACAGTTAAGCAGTATATGTGGGCAGTATGGCATGAAAGAAACAGAATTAATTATATTGTGGCATTAAGTCTGGCACTAGCGTCTATTGATTTATGCAAAGACTAGGCTGGTTTACTTCAGTTGGCAATTAAAATATATTTGTGTCTGCAACAAAACTGGTACAAGCAGAATTCAAATTAGAATTTAATTAATAGCTGGGAAAGAAGATTTCCTGTATGATACAGAATGTAAAGATGTAAAAGCATTACCACCTCCGGGGTAAACATTGATAAATAGCTTTCATCGCATCTATCTGGGCACTGTGGGTAGTTCGTATAACATTGCCTTCTGTATTAGATTAATCAGTCTCCCTTTCATTGTCTTTGTAGAGCCAGCTTTGTTTTTGCTATAGAAAGTCCATTGACTAATGTTTTCTCAATAATGTAAAAGTTGTACATTAGATATTACAGTTTTCACATAGGGAGAGCCTGTGGAATGGATCAATTAAATGGCTGAACAATGTTAATTAAAGAGCACTTACTTGGCTGCTTTGAAACAAGAGGATGGTTCAAAACAATGGAGTTTTCTGCAATTTAGTGCAGATGGTACCTTATCACATGCTACTACAGAACACCACAGAGTGACATGGTTCTTTCATTCCCATCCTCCAGGGATGCATGCAATTTAAGAATATCAATATTTGAGAAAAAGTCTGGTTCTCTTCCTCCTTTTGTAAACCTATTCAATATTTAATCATGCAAGTGAACAGAAACTAGAAAACGTTCTATAATAAGACAATATTGAAAGTAGTCTGTACCGCAATGCATACAGATTTAAGCGTGTGAAGAAGTTTTCCTTCTTGCAACAATGGAACACAATGTTAAAGCTAAAATAAAAAAATAAATAGTCTAAAATGAAGAATAGGCAGTCATTTAAATCAATGACAACTTTTACCCACTTTTAAAATGGACTTCTAGATAATTATATACTGTATTTAAAAGGACATTTCCAGGAAAACTAGTGAAATTGATTGAGATTCACTGATAAAATTAAGATAAGCTGATAATGTTTCATGAAAAGTTGGTGAACACTGCAACTGTGAAAAAGGTTAGATATTCAGTTCTATTCACCTTAAAGCAGTGGTATTGAAATAAAATATGGCCAGCAAAGGTCCACAACCTCATGTTAGTGCGCTGACTCAGATCCTTCACATAACAGCCAGAACACAGTGTGATCTTATTTGTACTTTTTACATCTGGATTGTACCAACTGAGTCACTTTAATGTGAGCTTTATAGCGATCACTGCAGCTATGATTCTGAAAAAACAAAAATTATATCACTAGTTATGGACTCAACCAGATCTAGAGTGGGTCCCCCGATCTATATACCTATATACATATATTTGCAGTCAAAGCATTAAATCAAACCACTTTATTGTACACAACACAAACAAACATTATAATGCAATTCTAATACAACCTCCATATTGCTCAGACAACATACAGTACCTTCTCAAAGACAGAATAAAAATCCCTCCATGACAGGATGCTCAGGCGCAGAGGAGACCAGGCGACCATCTTAAAAGCCAGGTATGATACATGCCAAACAATATGGCCGTACCTCTGATGTAGCCGGGAGAACCAGCAAAACTAGTCAGGGTGGCGTTTCTTCCTCCATTAGTCTCAGTTTAGATGACCCTTTTGGCAGATGCTTGGCAGCGAAAAGTATCCATCTGGCTATTGTGACCCATATGGGGACAATTCCCTCATGGTCCAAGCAGGAGCTTCCAAAGTCAATCTAAACAATTGGGCCCCATATTAAACAGGGGCCTGAGTCACCTGACAAGTATTACTTGAGGGGCCCATCTCTCATTGCCAGACAAGTGACTCTCTTCCTCCAAGCACCACCTACTCTGTGGCTGACCAGGTTTGCAACTTTCCACCTTTAGTAATGCAGTCCACTACACTACTGACACAGTAATGAGACCAGGAATTGCTTGCATGAACTTTACTTAACCGTTTGCAAGAAATGAATTACAAGAATCAACAATTTTGCATAGCTTCAGTGCAACAAAGGTCTCAGGTTATTTTCCCACACTAAAGCAGTAGCAGCCAGGCACCCAGTAACAGTCACACTTCTAGCTCAATAAATAGGCTATGGGTATCTTTTTGATGATTTATTTTAAGTTGAACTTGGATAGGGTGCAGTGAGGCTGTAGGATACCCCAGTAACACTATGTGAAAACACAAGGGCACTTCTCACTTTCTTCTTAATATAGTCCCTCCAGCAGCAACTAAGCGACAAGGCAATATAGAGGCACCATAGGAAATGTTCCACTTTTAGCAAGCTCTTTCACCTCTGGATCCTACTCATAGGTCTGTACTCACACATGTTCCTGGATACTTGGATGCCTCCTTCCAATAACTGCCAGACATTTCTCCTGTGAACTCTTCAGATCCTGAGCGAAAATTACTCAGTCAGTTCCAGCAATATCTAGTAGAACACATCCTCCAGCTCTGACACAGCTGGGACCTCAATGATCTCTAGAACAGGGCCCCAAGCTCTGGCTGAGCTGGGACCTCGATGAGCACTTGTGAAACTTCAACTGTACTGCCCAGAAGGGCTGCTGCCATTCAGGCTGGGAACTTCTCCTACTGGACAAGAACCCTGCTTCTCCAAGCCTCAGACTATTTATGTACACCCCAGCCACTTACTGGGCTTCCTCCCTCAGGAATTGGCTGAGACCACATAAAAAGTCAGATGTAGGTCTGCTCCTTCCAGCTCACTGCATTCCAGAATCCACTAAAAGGCAGGGGGAAGCAGTTGATCCTGCAGCCAGTGAAACCTAGAACAGCCCAAAATAATCACACAGGGATCCACTGACTGCAGAGGAGCCCAAAAACCTTAAATTGACCTGACATTTCTAGCAACCAGAACATATGGTAATACGGAGGAGGCAACAGACTATCTTCCAGAACTTGGTCAGCAATGGATCACAGCTATCTATTGCAGCCAGCCACAGTGATCTATTGCAGCCAGCATTAGATCACTATTAAGCCACATTAACACTTGCGAGACCCAGCAGGGGTTCCCTAGGTCAGGTCTCCAAAAAAAAAAAAAAATGAAATAAAAAAATTGTAATAATATTAAAATAAACTTATCTATCTATCTACTGTATATACATACATACTAAAAATATAAGAATGTATCCCTCCCAAACTGATCTCCAGGTTGTAACAATGACATTGAATATGATGACATTTGCATTCACTGTGCAAGCAACAAATGCTTATGCAATTGAAAGAAATGTCATTCAAATTCTTAGTGATCGCAAACCTGAGAAAAAATTGCTGTTTTGCTAATTTGTGCCCTCATTAACCCAGCTTAATCTTATCTCAATGTTATGCAAAATATTTATGCAGACCATTTTATCCCCTAGTGTACTTCACAATGTAGCATCGAAAGGGGAATAAAGCTCTCTTAAAGTAAAAAAAGCATAAACACATTAATTCACTTACATAAAAGTCTCACTAATGTGATATTGCATTGTTTTAATACATTACTGTCAATCCACAGTGTGTGTCAGTACCACTACTGGCTATTAGGGATGAGCCGAACACTCCCCAGTTTGATTTGCACCAGAGCACCACAAACAGGCAATAAGTTTGTGCAAACACATGAACCCTATTAAAATCAATGGGGCTCGAACATGAAAAATCAAAGGTGCTCATTTCAAAGGCTTATATGCAAGTTATTGTCATAAAAAGTGTATGGGGACCCAAGTACTGCCCTAGGGGACATGTATCAATGAAAATTTTTTCACATTTGTGTGATGTTTAGAACAGTGCCACAGCAAAATTACATTTTTAAAGAAAAAAGTAATTTAAACTTGCTTGCGGCTATAATGTATTGCCGGCACCCCGCAAAATAGATAAAAAATCACTGACAAAACTTGCGTGGGGGTCCCCTCAAAATCCAAACCGGGCCCCTTTATTAAAAATTTTGGTGGGCCTGGTATGGAGTTTGGGGCCACCCCATGCCGTTTTTTCCACTAATTCTGTCATAGGGTTCCCCTTAACCACTTCAATACACTGTGTTATATATACTACACTGACTGCACCAGATAGTCTGAACTGTATTATATATACTATGGGGACTGCACTCTATAAAATTGTAATGATATGCCCCAGTCAAACAGTTGCATAAAACTTGGGCCTTGGGTGTTGGTGGTGCCAGAACACTGTAACCCCTTGCAGTTACTCTAGTTGGGTGCAGGAACAGGCCCTGCTGTGTTGTTGCCCTAAACCCAATATTTTTGGAAGCTAGCATCATCAGGATTCAGGAGATATAGGATAGGCAGCATAGGCAGTCTTTAAGGGATCTCTAGGAAATTCAATCAGTTAGATCAGCATCAGGGGCTTGATAGTTGCTGATCCAGGACTGATTCCTTTTTATAAATGGGAGCCTATCAATGGAGTCTGTGGACAGGCACACTCTTTGATCCCTTACAAATCCTCCAGCAGCACTGAATGTCCGTTCAGAAAGCATGCTGGATGCAGGACAGACCAGTAGCTCGATTGCATATTAAGAAAGCTCCGGCCAGTGGTCCATCCTCAAGACCCAGTAACTCAGTGGATGCTCAGTTGGAAAGGTCTCCAAGTCTGCTCTTGCTCCTAGATACTCCTGCACAATATTATTATTATTATTATACAGGATTTATATAGCGCCAGCAGTTTGCGCAGCACTTTACAAAAATGAAGGCAGACAGTACAGTTACATCACAATTTGGCACAAGAGGAATCAGAGGGCCCTGCTTGTTAGAGCTTACAATCTAAGAGGGAGGGTCAGTTGATACAAAAGGTAAAAGCTGTGGGGGATGAGTTGATGTAGAAAGAAAGTATTAGGTAGAATATAATGATGGTTGCTTGAACCTATCAGCACTGGGTGCTGAGGTCAAAATTGATGACAAGATGAATGCAGTATGTTATCAAAAAATACTAGAGGAACATTTGCATTCATCAGCCATGAAGCTGCGCATGGGACGTACTTGGACATTCCAACATGACAATGATCCAAAACGCAATGCCAAGTTGACCTGCTACAGCAGAAAAAAGTGGAGGTTCTGGAGTGGCCATCTCAGTCTCCTGACCTCAATATCATTGAGCCACTCTGGGGAGATCTCAAACGTGCAGTACATGCAAGACAGCCCAAGAATTTCTAGGAACCATGAGTGAAAGAAAAGTTTTTGTGTTATCATTCATATTCTCTGAAAAATGGCCAAGAAATCATAAATTCTGCCAGGGTATGTAAACTTATGAGCACAACTGTATATATATATATATATATATATATATATATATTAATACACCACCTGAAGTGGATTATATACTGTACACCGCCAAATGCACTGTATAGTCTACACTGAATTCCGTGTTTTTATATATACAGTCCCTGACAAAAGTCTTGTCGCTTATCTATTTTGTAGAAACACCTGCTATTAACCTGACTTTTAATTAATCAATTGGTGTTAGAAATATAGAAATAGCTCATATGAAAAGCTAAAACCCTCCCAAATGATGTTTAATGCACTGAAATAAATTAGTTTCACTGAAAAAAGATTTACCATTTAATCAAGACAGAAAGGTCAAATTTTGGCAAGACAAAAGTTTTGTCGCCTATCCAGAAATTGAACAAATTTACTGCAAATACAAAAATATGTCAGCAAATTAAGTAGTGGTGCTGTGAGATCCAAATGTATTATTATTTATTATTATTATTATTATACAGGATTTATATAGCGCCAACAGTTTGCGTTTGAGCTTGAAGACTGCATCCATGCAGTTTGGAAAGGATTCATGCAATTTATTGATGAAGTCATCAGGAATAGCAAAGAAAGCAGTCTTGCATGCCTCCCAGAGTTCATCAATATTCCTTGGTTTCGTCTTCCATGCTTCCTCTTTCATTCTACCCCACATATGATCAATGATGTTCATGTCTGGTGACTGGGCTGGCCAATCCTGGAGCATCTTGATCTTTTTCGCCTTGAGGAACTTCGATGTGGAGATGGAAGTATGCGATGGAACACCATCCTGCTGCAGAATTTGGCCTCTTTTATGGTTGGGAATATAAGAGGTAGCTAAGATTTCTTGGTATTTTAGGCTATTGATGTTGCCTTCCACCCTGCAGATCTCTCACACACCTCCATACTGGATGTAACCCCAGACCATGATTTTTCCGCCACCAAACTTCACTGTTTTCTGGGTGAATCTCGGATCCATGCGGGCTCCAGTAGGTCTCCTGCAATATTTGCAGCGACTGTGGTGTAATTCAACAGAAGATTCATCTGAAAAATCCACCTTCTGCCACTTTTCCAGCATCCATCCTTTTAGCAGGCTGTGGGCCTTGGCAAATGTCACACGGTTTTTCAATTGTCTTTTGTTTAGTGCTGACTTCTGGGCACTGATTCGACCATGGAGGCCATTTCGAGACAGAATCCGACAAACTGTTCTGGTTGATACAGGGACTTCAGGTGACCAGGTCTCGTGGAGCTCTGCTGCAGTGGAAAATGGGCTGGCCTTGGATTTTCGAGCCAACAAATGGTCCTCTCGAGCAGTCGTCTTGCGGGGTCTGCCTGACCTGGGCTTGTCAAAAACGTCTCCAGTCTCTTCAAATCTTTTTTTATCCCCTGTACTTGATGCCGAGACACATTGAAGGTGTCTGCCACATCAGCAGTGGATCTGGTCTTCAGCCTCTTGATAATCAAAACTTTAGTCTCAGGGTGAATCTTAGGCATGTTTGCAGAGGTCTAGTTGCAGTTGATGTGAAGGTCTAGTGTACTGGGGTTCTTTTTATACACACCTGAGACCTAATTGATCCATTATTAGTCACAGGTGAAGCTCATGTGACAAGGCGACAACACTTATGTCTTTGCAAAAATTGACTCAATGGGCTTTACCAATCTGTGAATATTAGATTACTTTTTGACAGGTTCGTTTTGCACTGAAACATTATTACAAAAGCTGTTGGGATTAAAATGAGCCATTTCTTGAAAAAAAATCTTGATTAGAAATATATTTCAGCGGCACTTCAGGTCAATTTGTACACAAATGACAAGACTTTTGTCAGGGACTGTATATATATATATATATATATATATATATATATATATATATATATATATATATATTCTTACACTGCCTGCACTGCCTCTATATACTGTACACTGAATGAGCTGTATATATAGTCTACACTGAATGCAGCATTTTTATATATATATATATATATATATATATATATATACACACTATGTATACAGTATCTCACAAAAGTGAGTACACCTCTCACATTTTTGTCAATATTTTATTATATTTTTTCATGTGACAACACTAAAGATATGACACTTTGCTAACATTGTAAAGTAGTGAGTGTGCAGCTTGTATAACAGTGTAAATTTGCTGTTCCCTCAAAATAACTCAGCACACAGCCATTAATGTCTAAACCACTGGCAACAAAAGTGAGTACACCCCTAAGTGAAAATGTTCAAATTCGGCCCAATTAGCCATTTTTTCTCCCCGGTGTCATGTGACTCGTTAGTGTTACAAGGTCTCAGGTGTGAATGGGGAGCAGGTGTGTTAAATTTGGTGTTATCGCTCTCACTCTCTCATACTGGTCACTAGAAGTTCAACATGGCCCCTCATGGCAATGAACTCTCTGAGGATTTGAAAAAAAGAATTGTTGCTCTACATAAAGATGGCCTAGGCTATAAGAAGATTACCAAGATACCTGAAACTGAGCTGCAGCACGCTGGCCAAGACCATACAGCGGTTTAACAGGACAGGTTCCACTCAGAACAGGCTTCGCCATGGCTCAGACCATACGCCACACACTACATTAAATTGGTCTGCATGGCTGTCATCCCAGAAGGAAGCCTCTTCTAAAGATGGTGCACAAGAAAGCCAACAAACAGTTTGCTGAAGACGAAGGACATGGATTACTGGAACCATGTCCTGTGGTCTGATGAGACCAAGATAAACATATTTGGTTCAGATGATGTCAAGCATTTGTCGCGGCAACCAGGTGAGAAGTACAAAGACAAGAGTGTCTTGCCTACAGTAAAGCATGGTGGTGGGAGTGTCATGGTCTAGGGCTGCATAAGTGTGGCCAGCACTGGGGAGCTACAGTTCATTGAGGGAACCATGAATGCTGGCATGTACTGTGACATACTGAAGCAGAGCATGATCCCCTCCCTTCGGAGACTAGGCCACAAGGGCAGTATTTCAGCATTATAATGACCCCAAACACACCTTTAAGATGACCACTGCCTTGCTGAAGAATCTGGGGTAAATGTGAGGAACTGGACAAGCATGTCTCCAAACCCTATTGAGCATCTGTGGGGCATCCTCAAATGGAATTATGATGTTTGTGGGATGGAAGTGACTGCCCCAGTAACAGTTTACCAAGGAAAGGAGGAGCTTTAACTAAAGCATGGACTATCTCGACACCCAATAATTTTCATAAACAGTTTGTATAAAAAATAAACAATTTATTGACAATTACACAATGTACAAAAAACATATGGACAATTGTGGCTAAAACATTACCACAGCATTTAAAACAAATGCACATACTTAGCCCCTATTGTGAAGTAGCTAAATTAGACCTGGTGTGTGCCCCTACGAGGGTGAGCTGACCACCACATGCCAATAATACATAAATCAGAGGAGTGGCCCCAAGGAAAGAAGGAATTTTAGGTATATGTATATAAAAAGTATAAATCATTTATTGATATACAGTAAAAAAGCACATAGAAGTGTACATATAAGCGAACATATAAAATTATACAAGGCAATACATAATACGGATACCACACAGTGGGCGAGGTGGAGACTGCCCACCGGTGATTATGACGTATTTTCCAACATGTTTCGATATCACAATAAGTGTCGTATCTTCCTCAAGGGAATATTGTATTACCAATAATAAATACCTTATTACCTTATGCAATCATACCGCAATGGTCTATTCGGCTAATTTTGCTATTTTCACTATCATGTTGTTTCCCTATCACCCCTCTAGGAGCCTCTCTTCCTATTTTATATATCCGGTCCTTGTGGAGAATTACATCCATCTGCAGCCTTTGGCTCTGATAATTATTTAGAGCCTATCTCCTATCCTCACAGTGGGACATCTGGAGAAAATTGATCCACACGTTTAATGTTTTATCTATCCGGGTGAGCTCTTTTTTGTGTGTACTGCTATGTCATGGATCATCTCTCAGGCACACATATATATGTACATTTATCTCTCTCTCCAATACATTTACTACTGTACTACTATTGAACATTTTGTACTTTGCTTTGTTGCTAGTTTTCACCATATTCATGTATGTACATTCTATTCCATAGAATTGATATTATCGGCAATACAATATTCCCCTGAGGAAGATACAACACTTATTGTGATATCGAAACATGTTGGGAAATACGTCATAATCACCGGTGGGCCGTCTCCACCTCGCCCACTGTGTGGTATCCGTATTATGTATTGCCTTGTATAATTTTATATGTTTGCTTATATGTACACCTCTATGTGCTTTTTTACTGTATATCAATAAATGATTTATACTTTTTATCTACATAGTGTGGTTTGAGCACCCACCCTAAAATCTCTTCTTTCCTTGGGGCCACTCCTCTGTTTTACCTATTGTGAAGTAGAGGCTTATCTTATACTTCTCTGAGGGGATCAGGGTCTGGTAGGGGGTCCCTATAAATTCCTACAGGCTCTACCGGTTTCGCGGGAGTCCGCTTCTTCAGAGAGTAGGAAGGGATCTAGCAGAATTAAATACAATGCCAATAATAGGATTTGTACAAGACACAAGATAATATATGTACTGGTATATGTTATAATATGATAAGACACTGGGATTGAATACTAATAGGCAAAGACTCACCCGGGTGCAGGCTTACACAGATTCCCCTTTCCCCTCCCCCCTTCCTTCCCCCTTCTTTCCCCCACTCATCCCCCCTCTCTTCCCTCCCCTCTTTCCCTCTCCTCCCCTTCCCCCCCTTTTGTTTTCCTGGTCTCCCCCCCATTATCCCTCCTTCTCCTGCCTCCCCCTTCCCCCTTCTCCTTCTCCCCATTCCCCTTCCCATGTTCCCCCCCCTTCTCTTCCCCTTCCCTCCATCCTCCCCTCTTCCCCCTCCCCCTTCTTTTCCTCCTCCTCCCCCCACCCCCTGGAACCGAGATGGAGTTTACTCTACTGATTTTCTAGCATGAAGCACTCCCCACTACTACTGGGTGTTTCTTCTTGGCTAAAAGCTGTTACTAATTCTATATGGTTACCCATTTTTATCATAGATACTACCTCTGAGCTCTTGATAATCCCCATGGTCGCCATGGGGGGATAGCCCTTTATGGGCTGACCCCGCAGCATTTGGATCTGTGTAAGCCTGCGCCCAGGTGAGTCTTTGCCTATTAGTATTCAATCCCAGTGTCTTATCATATTATAACATATACCAGTACATATATTATCTTGTGTCTTGTACAAATCCTATTATTGGCATTGTATTTAATTCTGCTAGATCCCTTCCTAGTCTCCTGAAGAAGCGGACTCCCGCGAAACCGGTAGAGCCTGTAGGAATTTATAGGGACCCCCTACCAGACTCTGATCCCCTCAGAGAAATATAAGATAAGCCTCTACTTCACAATAGGGGCTAAGTATGTGCACTTATTTTAAATGCTGCGGTTATGTTTTAGCCACAATTGTCCATATGTTTTTTGTACATTGTGTAACTGTCAATAAATTGTTTATTTTTTATACAAACTGTTTATGAAAATTCTTGGGTGTCGAGATAGTCCATGCTTTAGTTAAAGATCCTCCTTTCCTTGATAAACTGTTACTGGGACAGTCACTTCCATCCCACAAACATCATAATTAATGTGGATGATGACCCCCCCCTTTTTGATCCATAAAAAACCCCTTTTGGCTCATTTTCTTTCTATCCTCAAATGGAAGGTGGAGGAGCGCATGGTCTCTAACATCCACCAGCTCCGTGATGTTGTCATGGAGGAGTGGAAGAGGACTCCAGTAACAACTTATGAAGCTCTGGTGAACTCCATGCCCAAAAGGGTTAAGGCAGTGTTAGAAAATAATGGTGGCCACACAAAATATTGACCCTTTGGGCCCAATTTGGACATTTTAACTTAGGGATGTACTCACTTTTGTTGCCAGTGGTTTAGACATTAATGGCTGTGTGTTGAGTTATTTTCAGGGGACAGCAAATTTACACTGTTATGCAAGCTGTGCACTCACTACTTTACATTTTAGCAAAATGTAATTTCTTCAGTGTTGTCACATGAAAAGATATAATAAAATATTTACAAAAATGTGAAGGGTGTACTCACTTTTGTGAGATACTGTATCTCCTGGAGTTATTTCCAGGTTTGCAGGCTCCAGCGCTGTGATTGGCCTGAGCCACGATGACATCTCCCATGATTGTGCACGGGAGCCGCCGGTCATGGCATGGGCCCTGAAGAAACAGCACCAGTGGGCCGGTTTTCAGCGCACATGTGCCGATGACATCAGCACATGCGGATAAAGTGAATTTCTCCTAAACTGTGCAAGTTTAGGAAATATTCACGGTACCTATTGTAATGATATCACTGGCTGGACACACGAAAACTGGCAGACATTTTGTGCAGGGTGAGCCATGACGGTTTGAGCTTAGGACAACCACCTCACTCCTTGTCTTCCCTCCCATCAGGTTAGGAATTTCTGGGTCATCTGGCAAGGCCCCAAAAGGTCTGGCTGTGTTTGCCAGGCCTGATCATAAACAAATAAACCAGATCTATTAAGAGATAGCACAAGATGCCTGGAGATAATGCGTGTCGTAAAAAGTCACTCAGGCAGCTGTGACATTCTCAGAGGCCCTTAATCATTTTAAAGCTTAGAAATGTACCCATGTTTCATACCTCCAGATAGGAACGTGACATCTTAATAAAAAAGTACATATTTGATTGTGGAAATTCATACTGAACAAAATAAATCCAAACATTGATAAGTCCGATGATACGGGGAACCACTGATAATTTCTCCTCTTCCCAGAGTAATGGAATAGTGATAACCTGCCATGTTTGGACTTATTTTAATGCAACTTCCATGCTGAGCTCAAATTCCTTAGTGTTGGGTCTGCACAGTGATCATATCCTGAGATATGATTTTGATACAGAAAATTGCATATCAGGGAGGGTTGTTATTCCACGGTCCATCCAGGACAGCCCACAGACCCTCCTTACCCATGTGAGTGGTCAGAGGCATATGGCCCCACCCCTTTGCTTCCAGAGAAAAAGGGAATAGACCTGACAGTGCTCAGTTCTCATTTTACCATCAAAGAACAAATATCCATGAACCTGTTGGACTCATCAACCAATCTCTGATCAGTCACGGACATTTAATGCTAGTAGCTTTTTCCCCTTCCATTCTGTCTTATCTCTTTGCTGCTGTATATTATGTCTTTATTGCTCTGTAACACCATTTTTCTATATTTTATCGGCACCAATTGTGACCTTTTCATTATTAAACCATATTCTGAAAAGTGTTAATCTTGTCCCTAAAGCTCTTAATGCAAGCTATAATGAACCTGTTCCTTTGAAGAGTGCTACTGTTTAGGATAAATCATCTGAATATTTCTGTCTGTGGTGACAGCGTGTGTCACAGGTGATTATTCTAAAATCACAAGTAGTATTGCTAAAATTATGAGGTCCTCTGGCTCGGTCCCCAGAGGTGGTGGCGGTGAAAGGGTTAATTGCTTGAATTAGCCCGGTAACAATCGTTCTCAGGCTGTTGGCACCTAGATGCTGGTCCCGCAAGCTGGAAAATCTTTGTGCTGGAATGAGCTGAGAGTGGTATTGTTACGTTTCTGTCAGAAGCTTTTTACCACGTGATCAGCTGTAATCACAGTGTAAATAGAAAGAGCCGTATATCTGCTTTTCCTCTACTCGTGTCTGCAGACGTGAGTAGATGAGAGCCGATCAGCGGGTCTCCTGACAGGGGGGTCTGCGCTGATTGTTTATCAGTGCAGCCCCCCCAAGGATCGCCATCCAGGACCACCAGGGAGCCCACCCAGGACCACCAGGGAGCCCACCCAGGACCGCCAGGGAGCTCAACCAGGGACCACCAAGGTAGCCCACCCAGGACCACCAGGGATGCCTACCCAGGACCACCAAGGAAGCCCACCCAGGACCACCAGGTATGGCAAACCACTGCCAATAGGGATGGCACTCAGTGCCCATCTGTGATGCCCGCCAGTGCCTCTCTAGCAGTGCTTCCTAACAGTGCCATCTATCAGTGCCGCCCATCAGTGCTCACAAGTGCCACCTATCAGTGCCCATCTGTGCCCACCAGTGCCAGCTATCAGTGCCCATCAGTTACACCTATCAGTGTCCAGTGCCGCCTATCAGTGCCCATCAATGCCCCCTATGAGTGCCTATCAGTGCCACCTATGAGTGCCTATCAGTGCCGCTTATCAGTGCCCATCACTGCTGCATATGAGTGCCACCTATCAGCGCCTGTCAGTGCTGCTTATCAGTGCCACCTATCAGTGCTGCATATCAGTGCCTCATCATCAGTGCCAATCAGTACTGCCTCATCAGTGCCCATCAGTGTAGCCTCATCTGTTACCATCAGTGAAGGAGAAAACTTACCATTTTGCAAAGTTTTGTAACAGAAACAAAGAAAAACGTATTTTTTATTTGTAGCGCAAAAAATAAAAACCCCAGAGGTGATAAAATACTGCCAAAAGAAAGCACAGCATTGCATGACCACGCAATTGTCATTCAAAATGCGTCAGTGCTGAAAGATGAAAATTGGCCTGGGCAGGAAGGGGGGTAAGTGCCTGTTATTGAAGTGGTTAATTATACCGTATTAAAAGGAATGTACAGTATAGTCTTTTCAGTCATGTTTTTTAGATATGTGTATGAATGTAAAAAAATGAAAAAAAAAACTTGTTTGCGCGTATATATTGTAATCATATTTTTATATGGGAGTAGCAATAATTGCTTATTATATTTTAAAGCCTAGCCTATATTAAACCGTAATAATTACATTCCATTTTGGTTTGCTAAGTAAACCATTAGAAGTATTTTGTTATATCTGTTTGATGAATACAAAATAAGCAGTGGATCTTGTTAGGAATTCACAGCTGTCCTGTGTCCTCTGCATACTCCTTAAGGCCTCATGCACACTTGGGCTCTTCTAAACACTTCTCTCCTAGTAGGAGAAACGCAGCTGCAAAAATGCTCCTAAGCCATGTTTTTCAAGTGTGTTTAGGCCTGTCAAGTGCTTGGCTGCTTATTAATTTCATTGGCCAGAGTATTCATTTATTCTTGCCATTTAAATGGTAAAACACTCAAGCGCTAAAAGCGGCTAGTGATAACACACGTTTAAATGTGTTTACACATGCTTAGGCACATCAGGAGTTTTTTATGATCAAAAGCTCTTCTTCTGAATGTACAAGTGATGAGATTTTTTCTGCCTCTAAACTCCCCTACCTTTAAACTCCTGAAAAATGCCTATAGTAAGCAAGGGTTGACACGGAGGGGAGCTTAGAGGCAGAGAAAACAAAAAAAAAGTTCAAATGCCTTTAAAAGCAGCATTTTTGAGCTCAAGAGTGTATGAGGCCAAAAGCAGGACTTTACCTGTAATAGTTTTATAACAATAATGTTCAACAAAAGAACATACATTCTACATTAATAATTATGCTACCAAAATAAGTGTGTGCTGTAAATTGCCTCCAGCATTGCTCCTGTTTCTTCTTGCTGGAGGCCGTCATTTTGTTGTAGCCCAGAGCAGTCACATCCTTATTGGAACCTCTACCCCTCTCCTTGGTCTCAAAACTATATATCACTTTCTTCAATTGAAATATGTACATTTCCAGACTTGACTGATTCTGCACAAAAAAAAAACCTGACAGGCTGGTTGCACTAAAGTCTATCAATAGATTGACTCCCATACAACCAGCCTACCCATAGATGTATTGAAATTCAGCTGGTTCCTGCTGAAAGGGCTGGTTCACACCATGAATCACACAGGAACACACAGTGTACACATGCAATCTGGGGGCAGTGCGATTTCAGCCCATTCATTTAAATTGGCTGAAATCATGCTGGGTAGCATCAAACTTAATGCCTGTGCTACTTTGGGAACCAGATTGCATGGTACTACTGTACCATACAATCCAGTGAAGGCAAACTCACTGCGTTTGTGACCTGCATTTAGGGTGTCATTAAGTTAACATCAACACCCACTGCAAATTGCAACTGCAAAGCGTTTTGAACGCAGTGTGGGAAACACACGGAACACGATTTCCCAGACCATGCTCTGGTGTGACCTGACCCTGAGTCCACAGAAATGGTGTGTGTTGACAGCCACAACAGGACTTAGAAGCTATGTGCATTTCTTGCAGATCAACTGGTATTTTTCTGTATTTACAGTACAGGGTCTTTTAAGGGATAAAACATGTGGAAATGTCCATGTATTGCAGAGATGTCCATTTTTTTTTCGTCTTGACAAGCACGTTAAGGCTCTTATTTCTTTTTTGCAGTGCCACACAATGATTGTGCTTTAGGCTGGGTTCACACTATCTGACAAAAAAACGGTCCTACTTTGATCCTACACTGCTGTGCGATTTACGGTCCTACATAGGGTCAGAGTCGGACCGTTTGTCTGTGAACAGGGATCCGACTTTGATCCTGACAATGCCAGGCACTTTGTGCTCTGGGGATCTTGAAGGGGAACTCCACGCCAAATGAAAAAAAAACTGGCATGGGGTCCCCCTCCAAGAACATACCAGGCCCTTTGGTCTGGTACGGATTTTAAGGGGAACCCCATGCCGAAAAAAACAGCGTGGGGTCCCCCCCAAAATCCACACCAGACCCTTATCCGAGCACGCAGCCTGGCAGGCCAGGAAAGGGGGTGGGGACAAGCGAGCGGCCCCCTCCCTCCTGGACCATACCAGGCCACGTGCCCTCAACATGGGGAGTATGGGTGCTTTGGGGCAGGGGGGGCTCTGCGCCCCCCACCCCAAAGCACCTTGTCCCCATGTTGATGAGGACAAGGGCCTCTTCCCGACAACCCTGGCCGCACAGAGCGGCGAGGGCATTCGTGAAGGAGAACGCGTCGTGTCAACATGGGAAGAAGAAGAAAAGAAGAAGAAGAAGAAGAAGAGAGGGAAGAGGACAGCGGAGAAGACCGGCAAAAGAGCAGAAGACGCCGCAGAGGAGAAGAAAAGACCCCTCAGAAAATGAAAGACCCCGCAAAAGAGCCGAAGAAAAGAAGACTCCGGAGAGGGGAGAAGACCACCGGAGCTGATTTAATAAAATATTTTAAAAAGCTGTGTTTTTTTTTGTGTACATATTTCTTTCCAGGTAAATGGGTAGGGGTACGATGTACCCCATACTCATTTACATAGGGTGGGGGCCGGCATCTAGGGGCCCCCTTGTTAAAGGGGGCTTCCAGATTCCGATGAGTCCCCGCCCGCAGACCCCGACAACCACCGGCCAGGGTTGTCGGGAAGAGGCCCTTTTCCTCATCAACATGGGGACGAGGTGCTTTGGGGTGGGGGGCGCAGAGCCCCCCTGCCCCAAAGCACCCATACTCCCCATGTTGAGGGCACGTGGCCTGGTATGGTCCAGGAGGGAGGGGGCCGCTCGCTCGTCCCCACCCCCTTTCCTGGCCTGCCGGGCTGCGTGCTCGGATAAGGGTCTGGTATGGATTTTGGGGGGACCCCACGCTGTTTTTTTCGGCATGGGGTTCCCCTTAAAATCCGTACCAGACCAAAGGGCCTGGTATGCTCCTGGAGGGGGACCCCATGCCAGTTTTTTTCTTTAAAAATATGGTGTGGAGTTCCCCTTCAAGATCCCCAGAGCACAAGTCGCATGCCAAAGTCGGATCAGTGAAGACACTGATACGACTTTGATCCGACTTCAATGCCTTTCAATAGGCTGAAGTAGGATCAAAGTCGGACAAAAGTAGTACAGGAACCTTTTTCAAAGTCGCTCCGACTTTGAAAAACACATGTCGGAGCAGTTAAGACGGCTCTCATAGGGAATCATTGTTTTTGTGACGTAATGCAACTTGTGCTCTTCATGTCGGTCCGAGAATCGGACTAGTGTGAACCCAGCCTTAATGCTCCTTTTCCCAATGCAAATCTAAGGGTTTGAATTACAACAAGAAAAATGCACCAGAGTAGAGAGAAATTTTTGTGAAGATAATTGGCACCCAGCAAACATGATTGCTCAACTGATCTGGTAAACACTTCTGTTCAATGTATCTCCTTTAAAGGAGAAATCTGGCCGAAATATGACTTTTAAGATAAAAATACCCCTAAAATACTCATGCCTCGTGCAATGTAACAAAGATATGCTGTAAACTACTCCCAGTTTTCTATTTGTACAGCATTGTTTTCTTACTTTGTGAAGTTCCTGCACAGTGCGGCCATCTCCAGTGTGGGCATCTGAAGCCGCAGTGTCCTTCTTCCTGGATTGCGTGCATGCTGGCTACTGAGCATGCACCTGTCGATCTCGCACATGTGCAGCGCGGTGCAATCTTGGTCAGCTTGACATGGCACAGCCAAGCCAAGCTGACCAAGATTTTCCATAGACACCAATGTTAAATGTTAGGGAAGCAATGCCATGCCAAGCTGACCAAGATTTTCCATAGACGTCAATGTTAAATGTTACTGGAGCTGTGCCATACCAAGCTGACCAAGATTTTCCATAGACTCCAATGTTAAATGCAACAGGAGCAGTGCCATGCCAAGATGACCAAGATCTCCCAGGAGCAAATACAAAACTGGAAATGACGTACTATAAAGAAATAGCACAACCAGTGCAAGGGAGCAAGGGGAGTGGGACTTTGAATGAGGCATGTGATAGTCAAGTATAACATTGATGGATACATAGAGAATAGGATAAAGATGTTTATTCAAAATTCATACATATAAACAACTGATCACAGAAAGTGACACATGATTAAAAAGTGTTAGTTCAGTAATAATATATAACAGGGTTTCCCCTCCATCAATTTGATTAATAAGTAGCAATTGATACAATTACACAAGGAGAACTGCATAGCCCATGACTTTGTTTCCCTGGGGTAATACCCCTAAATAACTCCATGAGAGTTTCTCAATTGAGGTAGATCAGATATCACTATAGAAACACGACAGTATGTATCTCAATGCGTTTCGTGGTTGATAGGCCACTCATCAGGAGCGATGACGGCTTTTGGAGCCGAAACGCGTCCGCTTTCCAGACCCCCCCCGTCACGGTCGATTTTATTACAAGAGCTCTTTTTTACTTGTACACATTGTGAGTACTATTAATCTTTTTCCGCTAAAATAAATTTTCATCATACAGTATTACACTATTGTGGTTCTTTTCTTCCTATTTTATCACGTTATGGTGTATACTGCAACCATTTGAGAAAAGTCGTTTGGAGAGGTTGGAGCCATCCACTTGGACAGGAATCCTTCTTCCTTTCTTTTCCCCTCCTTACCCCGGTCTCCACGGACAGAGGACGCCAGACCACTTACTCCCGAGTTGGAATTTTGATATCCGCGCAATACCTACAGGATTCTGGTAAGCTTACATCTATCACCGGTGTAGTGGATTTTATCAGAATACCTTGTGGGTTTGAGAACCTTTATTCCAGATAGAATTTGAACTGTATATGCCACATATGGATAAATGAATAACAGGATTTCGCCCTCATGCAGTCGTCTTCCTCTCATTGTGATTTATGAACAGTCAACATATATATTTCTGCTATACATTTTTCTTTTTGGTCCTTTTTCATGCCTTTTTGGGCGCTGCAATAGTCTTGTATATATTTTTGAACAATCGGATCAGTTGTTTTTGCGAGCAGCCCAATTTCCATTCTATGTTCTGTTATTAATATCAAATTCCTCATAAACTATTGGTGAGCGCGGGCTTTTGCATATACATTCAGAAATAATCGCATCACAAACATGCCCCACGTTTTGACACAATTTTGGAATTGTGGGCAAAGTTGCGGTGATTCCACCCACAATTTAAATCACCTATGTGTGAATGGAGCCTTAGGCTGGAATGCTAGGGGTTGTTGCATTCACCATGCGAAAGGCAAAAAGTAGAAACTGACACAAGTATTACAAAAATGATGGGTATTATTCATGATTTTTGTGCGAATGCAAAGTCATTCACACTACAAATCTTTTACAAATAAACCCCTAATAAAAACACGGCAAACAAATGAGCAGCTGCAAACTATCATCAGCTAATATACAAATCTCTGTAAAAAAACAAAATATGAAAGCAAGCAAAAAATGCGAAAGTCACACAAAATTTCATTATCTCTTATGGCCCGTACTGATTTTCTGTTTTAACCATTCCCTCCTCAAAATGTATATATTAGGTGATTCTGCACTTCCGGGTAGGGGGCGGGTGTGCACGTCATTGGCACGCCGCTTCTGCTGTGATTAATCACAGCAGAAGCCGATAAGCAGGTGCCGGCCAATGGATGTCGGCCAGCACCCTTTGATCGTCGAGGAGAGAGGCTGGATGGAGCTCTGCATATGTAAACAAGGCAGAGCTCTGTCCTGGCAGGGGGAAGTAGTGGATTTTCTGCCTGCAAAGCAGGGAGAGAAAATCCATCACATCCCTTAGTAAAAGCACCACACAAAGTAAACATTGACTATGCACATATTAATCCTTTGATCACCCTAAATGTTTAACCCCTTCCCAGCCAGTGTGTTTAGTACAGTCACAGTGAATATGTTTAGCACTGATCACTGTAATAATGTCACTGGTTCCCACAAAGTGTCAAAAGTATCAGTTAGTGTCAAAATGTCCGCTGCAATATTGCTGTCCTCCTATAAGTTACTAGTGTATATCCAGAATATATATTACATAGTTTGCAGACACTATAACTTGCACAATCCAATCAATACAATTTTATTGGGATTTTTTGACCAAAAACATGTAGAAAAATACATATTGGTCCACATTTATGAAGGAATTAGATTTTTTTATATTTTTTATTGGATACATTTTATAGCAGAAAGTAACAGTTATTGTTTTTTTTTAGTTTATAGTGGTGATCAAATGCCACCAAAAGAAAGGTCTATTTGTGGGAAAAAGAGGACATATTGGGTACAGTGTTGCATGACCGTACAATTGTCAGTTAAAGTAACACAGTGCCGTACTGCAAAAAATTGGCCTGGTCATGGGGTAAATCTTTCAGAGGTCAAGTGGTTAAATAAAAAGGATGCACAATACCTGAATCCATTTTCACGTAGAACACCAGTGATATACTTTTTGCCGAAAATACCTAAAGATAGCAGTAATCCACCGGGTAGACCTAATGGTAATGGGGTGTATTCCTTATCCTCACATATAGGGCAATATATAGATTTTTTTTTCAGCCTTTAGTAAATGTCACTCAGGCTTACCTAAAGGACACAAAATATGTATTACAGTTTTCTTTGCATGAGCTTATGCTATCTAGTGACAGCGGGTGTGAGTTTGTTGTACACTATTATCAATCACTCTATGCTATGGGATTGATAAAATGGGCATTTGATCTCATGAGTAAAAATAAAAAATGTTTTTTTTAGAATGTTTAGAGTTCAGTCTCCAACACAATTACTTTTGGTACAATAATCAATATTTCCTTCAAACTACAGGAGTAGCCATGGGAGCCCGGTTCGCGGTGTGGTCGATGTTTTTTGTCCCACTGGGAGTCAGAATTGGTTTTTGAAGATAAACCTAATCAGTTGGTTGATACAAACGATTTATTGACAATCTGTTCATAATTTTGGAGAGGATGAGGTGAGCCTCCTTTCCTTCATGGCCAGATTGAATAAGAACTATAGGAATATTTCTCTATCATGAAAAAATGACCAAGATTTAGAGATAATGATTAAAAATGGTAAATTATGTACTGAAATTCACTATAAACCTACAGATCGTAATGGCTATATAGCTGTAGACAGCTGCCATTATAAACCATGGCTTTTTAACATACCAAAAGGACAATTTGTCCGATTGAGTAGAAACTGTGCAAATGTAGAAGATTTTTTACAACAATCAGAATTTTTTTTTAAAAAGTTTATACAAAAAGGTCATAAGAAGGAATTGATTAGGAAGTAGATTGAGGAAGTGAAGATAAATATAAAGAGAGAGGGTCTGATTGTGGAGAAGGAATTGGTATCTCATGTCCCAAAACAGGGATAATTATAACAGGGATAATCATTTTGGATTTTAATGTTCAGAGTAAAAAGGTTGAAAAGATTTTCAGGAAATATTGGAATAAATTGAAGAATAGGGTTGTTTGCCTCCTCACCCCAAGTATGTGTATAAAAAGGCCCCACATCCTCTAAATCTTCTAAATAAACTGACCCCTGATGTGCTTGAACCACCAGTTATAAAAAATAGCAAAGTGGTTCCCTTCCTGTCAGGATTCTATTCATGTGGGGAGTGTTTAGCCTGCAGAACATCAAAGGTAAACAACAAAGAAATAAAAGATTTTAGGGACCTCTAGACCTTTACAGGTGAGGGCATGTGAACACATGAATAATATTAAAAAGGGGGAAAAGAACAGAGTATCTAAGCACTTTAGAAAAGTCCATAATAGGGATCCGAACACTCTTACATTTTGGGGGATGGAAAAGGTAAAGAACCATTGGAGGGGAGGTAATTATGTTAGATATTTAACTCAACGTGAATCCCACTGGATTTATGAGACAAATGTGTTGGCCCCTATGGGTTTGAATATCGGCTTTGATCTTAACTGCTTCATGAGTAATAGTTAATATTGTCCCCCTGGGTTGTCTTCCATATATAAAAAGGATTTTTTATAATAATAAAATGTACTTATATATTTTTTAATTTGTATAAATATGCTTCATAATTAAATATTATATGTATTTTTACATATCATATATTTTGTTATATTATTCAAATTTATGAGAATAAATTATTTTGAGGTATATGCGGCACCTATAGCCTTTTAATTTGTCAATTTATAGTTAATAGGCATGTGCTTTGTAGATATATTTGTAAGACTGTGATGTGCATGCAACATCTAGAATGTCCGTTTTTTAATACATAGCATCATTTAAATGTGTGTTTTTTTTTTGTTTTTTGTTTTTTCGGATGGAAGGATACGTAGGTAGCATGTGGTCTTGGCTCTCTAAAAGTAATAGGTCTAAATTAATATACGAAGACATGTACAGTCGTATAGGTAGACAAGGCCCCGTAGATAGTCCGCATTAAGTTAGTAGAAGGTGTATTTGGGCTCGAAATGTATATCAAATGAGTGCCAAGATAGGTAAAGCATATGTTTTCACTGCCTATTGTAAGTATGGATTTGTATGGTTAATGTGTATTGAAAAAACTTTGAAAAATAAAGAGTATTTAAATATTATATGTATTTTTACATATCATATATTTTGTTATATTATTCAAATTTATGAGAATAAATTGTTTTGAGGTGTATGCGGAACCTATAGCCTTTTCATTTGTCAATTTATAGTTAATAGGCATGTGCTTTGTAGATATATTTGTAAGACTGTGATGTGCACGCAGCATCTAGAATGTCAGTTTTTTAATACATAGCATCGTTTGAATGTATTCACCCAGTATTTTATTTATGTATTCATCTATTTGAGAATATAGAGTGGTGTCCCCAGTGGTACCAGATAGTTTCTTGCCGTCTTTAACATACTGAGGTAAATTTGTGTATTTTGGCACTCTATTTATTTGGTAGCATATAGCGGTGTCCCCAGTGGCTGGGGATGTGGTTCTTGCCACTTGCATAGCCAGAAGGATGTTGATGTTAATGTTGAGACATCGTGGCATTGAGTGCTATTTAAGGGCTCGGGTTAGTCGGCTCCCCACCTAGTGAAGAAGCTCAATCGGAGGGTGCAATGCATCTAGGTGGGAGGAGCCAATCCTGTGTTGTCCCTCTGCCGCCATCTCAGTGTGGCATGACAAAGTGCATTGTGTTTTTATTTCTGTAAGTGTCATGTATTGGCTGGTATTTTTTTTATTTTTTTTGCAAATATAGAGCACTATGTTTTCTGCCTCTCATGTGAATTATATTTGATGATACATGAGAACACTTGGAATCGGATTGTCCATTCATCTTGTAGCCTGTATCTGAGAAGAGGTGTGGAGAGTTTGCCCTGTGATTAAAGGTGTTTGGATGATACAGATGAGCCGATTTTTAATGTACCTAAGGAGAGCAGGTTTTTCACCCATTTGGTGGAGGTGCACAAGTCACTGGAAGAAGTGAAGACAGCTGGTCACTGATTGTACGAAGTTGCTGGAATGTGTACATATATTTTTATTTTATTTTTCATCTTTTATTTTTTTTTTTTTTTCATTTACACAGTGCTGAATGGCATATATAAATATATATATATATATATATATATATATATATATATATATATTTGTTTATTTATTTATGTTTGTATATTAATTTACTGACTAAATCTTTACCATTTTGATACATGAATTAATCTAATATCTCATTAGAATATTTATGTATTTACGGATGGATTGATTGGTATTAAAAGTGTTGTTGCGCTTCCCTTTTTAGTAACAGTTATACACATTTATTTAATCATTTATTGGATTTTTGTGGTACAGGCTGCACTGATTGAGATTCACTTAATGGTAAGGGGTAGTTGTAAGCATGTCAAAACAGGTTTGGGTTAGCAGAGGTGCACCCAGCAAGATATACATTAACTTGCAGTGCCAGGAGATTGCTGTTGGTAGTTTTCAGTGCAAAGAAAAATATCCTATGCTAAGGTCCCCCTCCCACTAACCCTCCCTGTAACAGCAAATCTGGCCATACACTAGTAATTTTCCATCCTGCTCTTCCAAATGGTCTTATCACTGAGGTACGAAACAAATGTAGATTTGACAAAACTAACAATTTGAAACTCAAAAAGAACCTTCTTAAAAAGAAAAATGTTGATTGAAATTCTATAGATGTACAGTATGGCCAGCTTGGGCCTCTCTAAAATAAAATCAGAAGGCTCCCCGCCAGCCTAACACAATAGGACTGCAGGAGGGATGTCCCCACCAACAATGACTGTGCTGATGGGGGAGTCGAACTATTTTCTTTCCTTCCACCCATGGGAGACTGTTGAAATAGCTTTTGTGATATATGCTTTTAGGCCCAGTTTGTTGTGGAAACTAAGATTTCTTCCTATGGGCCAGTTCACACCACAACGCAGTGCAGAGAAACCTGCGTTCCATGCCCTCTTCTTGCACTGTGTTCAAAATGCACTGCACTTTCCATCTGCAGCGGGTGTCAGTGTTAACTTAATGCCACCCCAAATACGAGTTGCAAACGCAGTGCGTTTGCCTGCACTGGAACGCATGGTACAGTAGTGCCATGCGATCTGGTTGTTGTGCATTTTGTAAAGTAGTGTAAGCACCATTTTTGGTGTGGGCTGGTGTAATTTTAGTCCATTCAAATATATGAAATTACAGTGCGCCCAGATCCCACGTGAATTGCACAGGAGCGTGCAATGCATTCCTGTGTGATTTATGGTGTAAACTGGCCCTTAATGTCGGCATCACAAAGTCCCTTAGAGGACACACAAAGTCCGATAGAGATGTACGCCATAGGTATTTGAGTTAACTTGCTAAGATGTTGTTGGACTTATTTCAGGTATGTCGGGTATTTAATCCGGTAATAGTTTTCTCCTTAAAATGCTCAAAATAAACACTGTTAATTTGTGCAATTATTATTTTGTATAAAATGGACTTTTAAACAGTAAATGCTATGAATTGCTATTTTATACTATAAAGCAGGGGTCTCCAATAGAGTTGATCGAACCCATGGATGTTCGGGTTCAGTGGGTTCGGCCAAACTTCGGAAAAAAGTCTGGGTTCGGTACCGAACTTGACCCGAACTTTACCTCAAACCCCATTGAATTCAATGGGGACCTGAACATTTTGGTACAAAAATGACTGTAAAAGAGTCCTGGAAAGTGCTAGAGGGCTGCAAAATGATTTTAGAACAATAATCTGTCCCTTACAGCAACAGCAGGAACCTGACCCTATAGAACTAGGAGATGATTCTAGAACAATAATCTGTCCCTCTAAGCAGTAGACTCTACCTAGTCCAGTCAGATCTTTCTGTAATGCAGGATGAGATCTGTAATCTGTCCCTAATAGCAGTAGTAGTAGTAATCTCTACCTATCTATCTATCTGCAATCTGTCCCTAAAAGCAGTAGTAGTAGTAATCTCTACCTATCTATCTATCTGCAATCTGTCCCTCACAGCACCGGCAGCATCCTCTCCCTACACTACCCAGAGAGCATGTGACATGCAGCACTGTGACTCCAGCCTCATATAGAGGCTGGGTCACATGTTGCACTGTAGGCATGGCTGTGATGGCTTCTAGGGAAAACCAGTGAAACGCTTGTTGATTGGCTGCCCTGCAGCTATTCAACATGCGTGATCAAATACCCGAACCCAGAACTCGAACCCGAACATTTTTTCAAATGTCCGGGTTCGGGTCTGGGTCACGGACACCCCAAAGTTCGGTACGAACCCGACCTTTACAGTTCGGGTTCGCTCAACTCTAGTCTCCAACCATCGGGCCGCAGCCCGGGACCGGGCCATGGCCTCTCTCCGAGTTAGGCGGGCAGGTGGCATGACAGACAGCGGGCGAGCGGCATGACAGAGACAATGGGCAGGCAAATGAGGGAGCAAAGAGAAGACATCATCCCTCACCACCCACTCTGCGTCACCGCAGTTCCGCCCTCACACTGTGCAGGTGTGGGCAGCAGAGAGATTACATCATCTCTCCCTGTCTGCCTTTACTTACTCACTGGAAAGCTGGGGAATGAAGCCTCGTTCTTTGCTGTTACTTTTGCCTGCCACCAAATTGCCTTTAGATTTAAAAAGTGACAAGCTGCATCCGGTATGTTTTTGTGGCAGGCAACAGTGGGAAGCTTCAGCTGGTGGCAGGATAGTGACAATCCGCATCTGCTGGCAGGCAATGTGGCATGTGACAATTCACATCTGGTGGCAGGTGATGTGGCAAGTGACAATCCATGACACCATATAAACTATGGTGCCGTGATGATTGAAGCGCCAACACCAGCCATTGCCCCAACAAATTGCCCACGCAATAACTGTATCGACCCCCCCGGGCCTTGGCATAATTTTCTTACATGCAGCGGGTCCCTGGTGCCAAAAAGGTTGGGGACCGCTGCTATAAAGTGTTTTCATCTCTACCGGGTAAGGTTTTTTTTTTTTTATGCTCTCCTCAATCGACACCTCATTGAAACTCACAGTTGTTCACATCCTGAACCTGGCAATATCTTAATGAGTTACAACTCAAGCAATGACTTTTGTGAGTTGGCTAAACTCAGACTACCAAAAAAAAAAAAGGTAAAAAAAAAACAGTAAAATAATGTACGTGCAGTAAATTCCACAAATCTGTGGAATAGAGCCTTAATAGAATAGAATAAAAACCTTTGATAGTTAAAATGAACAGATAATGGACAGTAAATGAAATACAGCATGCATTATGCTTTATACAATTGACCCTCATATCAGCAGCCCATTTTAAGCTTGCGGTACCTTGTATTTTTTTGTAAGATTTAAGCCTTTTGTAACATTTTCATTTTATCTAAACTTCCAAATGGCTTAAATACACATTCATAGTCTTAGCGGGAAGCATTTTGCTTTTAGGAACTTTTAGTATATTGCTATCGTCAAAACACACTAAAGAAAAAACAGCATTTTCATCCAAATATATAATTTTCTCTTCATTTTCAAAGTATACAGATTCATGCTGAAGAACACATATAATTTATCTGGTAAGTAACATAAAAAGCCGACTCTAAGTAAACTCTGAAAACTGTCTACCTATGTGGCTCCCAGCCATTATGAATTAATTATCTTTAAGCTATTTGCTGCTTGCTCCTGACTTACTTTTAAGTTTATTTTTAAATGTTTTCACATTTAAAGATACACTGCTGTCAAAACCATGCATCAGAAAACCAAACTAAACTGACCACCACCTTTTACAAATGCCTTCAGGTGAAAGAAACACAACCATTTGCACTCTCCTTTACCAAATGGCAACAATTGGACAGTTGGCCACTGACACTTGGTTTGCTGACACCGTCATGATGTACAGTTTAAGTTTATATACCATCTACACTAGGGGTAGGCAACCTGCGGCCCTCCAGCTGTTGCAAAACTACAAGTTCCATCATGCCTCTGGGAGTAATTGTACCAGTCAGCCTTGCAATGCCTCATGGGAAATGTAGTTTTACAACAGCTGGAGGGCCGCAGTTTGCCTACCCCTGATTTACACTATACACCTGATACACCAAATGCCCAGCATGTTCAATGTGGAGACTATCCAGCAACTTTATATCACATCTTCTGGTCCTGTCCTTGTATTGCAGTCTTCTAGGATTCAGTCTATACTGCTCTAGAAACGAATTTGCAATTCTCCAGTTCCAGAATGCCTGAAGTATGTCTTTTGGGTTTCTTAATTGACTTTGTCCCTTTGACACATGAGCGTACCATGTATTGTTTGATATTTTTTCAGGCCAGAAAGGCTATGTTACTTAAGAAGCTACTATAAGAGCCCCAGCCCTCCGTCTCTAATATAATTTCTTCCATCTGATTAATGTGGGGTTCTCCCACATGAAATTAAATATGATGAGCATGTCCCAAAAATGTCAGGAAATTTGGAGTCTCTGGCTAGAAGTCCCTACTCTAAATGCTAACACCTAATTATTTTCATGTCTACGGTACTTCTCATTTATATTTGTTTCCATATCTTTCCTGTACACATGTGTGCCATTGTACCCACATTGTAGATGTCACCTTTTTATTTTTATGTTATTGATGGGTATATTTTTCTGAGTGTTTGGCAGGACTCATTGACTTCCTGGGCTTTTTGCCTTTACTATGTATCATATAGAACAAATTAAATAAATACCTTACAAAAAATGACATGCATGCTAGATCATGTGTATGTGTGACACTAACGGATATTCATTAGCTCTCACAATGATCACAGCAATGTCCTTTACAATACTTTTATCTCCATCACGCTCCAGGATAATGCCATCTTTGTTCAGGCATTATCCAGGATCATCATTTACTTCCTGGACTGAGCTCCTGGCTCAGAGATGACACAATCATGTGAATCTTGTGCAGTTTATGGCTGTGTTAACAAATGTCTGACCTATATCAGTCTTTACTGCAGTCTCTTACCTTTGACTTGCTACAAATTTACAATGTTGCAGTCTGGTTACAAACATGATAATTAAATTACTATTACGCTGTGGCATGTTGGTAAAAGCATGCAGGCTGCCAAAATTATCATAAATTCAATATTAAACTGATGCAGGTATGTGGGATCTTGCCATAAGCTGGGAGCCCTCCTACTCCCGATTTAGTGGGAAGCTAGGCTGCTGCCAGCCTGAGCTCTAACTTTTATTGTTTCTGCAAATGCTGGGTTTGGCTAAGCCTAGGGCATCGGTTACTTCTTCCAGTTGCTGGGTGGTGTTCTTCAGCAGATAGAGCAAGAAAATACATTGTTATGGATTATGATGAATACTTATTTTACCCTGGCCAATCACCTGGAGGTTTAATGCCAGTGATGTGAGCTAAGGAAATAGATAACTATGCAGGAAACCCTTCTTTCCTGGAGAGGACAAAGCCAATGTGTGTGATCTAGCTATATCCTCTCAGGCCTGCTGCCTGGAGAGGGTAAGAAGAGCCTCCCCCCCGCTAGAACACTCTGACCAGCGCTCTCTGCCATTGACTGAGAGTGCTGATCGGAAGTTGGTTGGCTCCTGATTTTCCAGCATGCACGTCCGACAGTAGCCAGCCGACCAGACCGACATACACACGGGCAGATTTTTTGCTCTGGCAAATGTCTCCCACTTTAGCCATTCAATGCTGAATTTGCTTGCTACCTCATATTTTTTATGTTAAATGCTGACAACTATTTTATAGTACCTTAAACATGAAATGATTATTGCCAAATCCATCCAATCAGACTGGGAAAAAAAGAATTTGTCTTTAGGTATACTAAAGCCCCTTAAGACACCCCCTGGGAGAAATTATTCATCCAGAAAAAATTTCCAGAGCAATCACTATTGCTTCCTAGTGGTAAGCAATATAAATGTGTCTGCTCAGACAATAGAGGGGAGGGCTATCTCGCATTCTCAGTGGCCTTCTGAAAATTAATTGAGAGAAACACATTGAATGAAAGCAGGCTATGACATTTATTGTTATCTTTTTAAAGCGGAGCTTCACCCTAAAGGGGAAGTTCTGCTTTATGCCCCCCTGTTTATAGGATTTATTTGAGGAGGAGGAGCAGGTGCCTGGTTTTGACAAGTACCTGCTCCCATTTCTGGTCAGATCACCATGGCAATCCACCAGACATTCTCTCATCCCTAACCCCCCATCCCTCCGGCTTCTGGAACCTGTGACATGTCCAAGAAGCCTGCAGGACCATTCACAAAGCACATGGCTGTGAAGCCACGAGGAGTCACAACTAACCACCCACAGTAAACATGCTGGCCCCGGGGGCCCGAAGACTGACGAACAGGGGCGTCGGGAGGGGGGCTGACGGGGGCTACAGCCCCGGGTGAGCCCCCGAAAAGCCCTCTGGTCTCAGTGCCATCAAATACTATTGATAGCCCCAAGCGAGCAGCCGTTATGAACTAGTGACGCATCGGCGCCTATGATAGACGTCATGTCACTGCTCCAATCCCACGCTAGCGCGGGACGTGTAACGTGACGTCTGCAACAAGCTCACTGCTGTTCATGACCTATTTGTCACTAATTCCTTTAATCTACTTGCTATCACCGAAACCTGGCTCCACAAATGTGATTCTCCTTCTCCTGCTTCCCTCTCCCACGGTGGCCTTCTTTGCACTCACTCCCCTAGGCCTAATGGATGCAAGGGAGATGGAGTGGGATTCCTCCTATCGCCACAGAACACCTTTCAGTTTCTTCACTCTCCTTCCTCTCTTTCCCTCTCATCATTTGAAGCGCACTGCATACGTCTATTCTCTCCAACCTCCCTAAGAATTGCTGTGATCTACCGGCCTCTTGGACCACTGTCAGCTTTCCTTGATGAATTTTCTGCCTGGCTACCCTACTTTCTCTCTTCTGAAATTCCCACAATCCTTCTTGGTGACTTCAGCATCCCAGTTAACACTAACACTACTGCTACTTCTAAACGTCTTAGTCTAACTTCCTCATTTGACCTGAAACAATGGGTACAGGCTTCTACTCACACTCATGGAAACACTCTTGACCTTGTCTTCTCCTATCTATGCACTCCATGCAACTTCTCCAACAATCCTTTTCCCCTCTCCGACCACCACCTTATTTGTTTTTCTCTTTCCCTGTCTTGCACCACCTTCCCCTCCAATTGCCTAACGATCACCCGTAGAAACCTTCGCCAACACAACACTTCTCTCCTCTATTCTGCTGCTAACCACCTCTATGAAAAAATCTCACCCCTGTCCTGCCCCAACCAAGCTACTGCCATCTACAATAAATCCCTGTCCTCCACCCTAGAAGAGCTCCCCTCACCACACACAAAATCAGGCCTCGACCCCTACAACCCTGGCAAACAGACAACACCAGAAATCTCAAAAAGTGTAGCCGCGCCCTTGAGCGTCTGTGTCACAAAACTAAGGGGTTGATTTACTAAAGCTTGAAAGTGCAAAATTTGGTGCAGCTCCACACAGAAACCAATCAGCTTCAAGGTTTTATTGTCAAAGCTTGATTGAACAAGCTGAGGTTAGAAGCTGATTGGCTAGCATGCACAGCTGCACCAGTTTTTGCACTCTCCAGCTTTAGTAAATCAACCCCTAAGTCTTTCAAAGACTTCAACCAATACAAATCTGCCCTCCATAAATACAATTCTCACCTCCACACTGACAAGCAGACCTATTTTACCACTCTTATTAACACCTTCTCATTCAGACCCCATTAACTCTTCTCTACCTTCAACTCTCTACTTCGTCCTCCACCATTTCTGCCCACTAACACACTCACTGCCCAGGAGATTGCTAATTACTTCAAAAGCAAGATTGACACAATTTGTGATGAAATCTCCACTCTACAGGCATCTTCCCCAGTTAACACCTCATGTTAACAAGCACAATCAACACTATTCTTATCCAAACCTGCTACTATATACAAGGTTGCTAAACTCCTTTCTAACTCCCACCTAACCACCTGTCTACTGTACCCTATTCCCTCTCAAATACTACATTCATCCTCTGACTCTGTCCTGCACTCTCTAACTCTCATCTTCAATCTCTCCCTCTCTTCTGACATCTTCCCCAATGCTCTAAAACATGCATTGGTCACCCCCATACTCAAAAAGCCATCCCTGGACCCTACCAATCTTAACAATCTATACCCTATCTCCTTGCTCCCCTTTTCCTCCAAACTCCTTGAATGCCTAGTTTACAATCAACTGAGTGACCACCTTGTTAAGAATAACCTTCTTGACCCCCTTCAATCTGGATTTCGCCCTCAACACTCCACAGAAACTGCCCTTCTTAAACTCACAAATGACCTACTAACCGCTAAAACCAATGGACACTACTCTGTACTCCTACACCTGGACCTTTCAGCTGCCTTTGATACTGTCGACCACTCCCTCCTCCTCAAAAAACTTTATTCCCTCCTCTCCTCTTCCTTTCTCTGTTGCGGTCCCCCAAGGTTCTGTTCTTGGACCTCTCTTATTTTCAATATACACCTCTTCCCTGGGCCAGCTGATAGCCTCCCACAGCTTTCAATATCATTTCTACACTGACGATACCCAAATCTACCTCTCCACCCCCCTACTCACTCCATCGATCTCCTCACACTTCACTAACTTATTAACAGACATATCTGCCTGGATGTCACACCACTTTCTCAAACTCAACTTGTCCAAAACTGAACTCATAATATTTCCTCCCCCACGTGCCGTTTCCCCTGACTTCTTTGTCAAGAGCAATGGCACAACCATCCACCCATCCCCACATGTTAGGGTGCTTGGGGTTATCCTGGATTCTGAACTCTCCTTTTGGCCCCACATCCAATCACTTTTTAAGGTTTGCCACCTCAACCTCCGCAACATATCTAAAATACGTCCCTTCCTAACCATCACAACCACAAAGCTCCTAATTCACTCCCTGGTCATCTCTCGGCCTTGACTACTGCAACTCCCTCCTCACTGGCCTACCTTTAAATAGACTAGCCCCCTCCAGTCCATCATGAATGCCGCTGCTAGACTCATCCACCTTACAAACCGTTCAGCGTTTGCCACCCCTCTCTGCCAATCCCTCCATTGGCTGCCACTCGCCCAATGAATTAAATTCAAAATACTAACAATGAGCTACACAGCCATCCACAACTCTACTCCCAGCTACTTCACCAGCCTAGTCTCAAAAGACCAACCTAACAGTCCTTTTCGCTCCTCCCAAGACCTCCTGCTCTCAAGCTCCCTCATCACCTCCTCTCATACTCGCCTCCAAGACTTCTCCCGAGCCTCTCCCATCCCCTGGAACTCCCTACCCCAATCTGTCAGACTGTCCCCAAATCTATCCACCTTCTGGTGATCCCTGAAAATTTTTCTCCTCAGGGAAGCCTATCCTGTCACCACCTAACAACTACACTTCTTATTTTCTCAATCAGCTCCTCCCCCACAGTTATTGCCCTTTCGTATCATATAACCCTCCCTCCTAGATTGTAAGCTCTAACGAGCAGGGCCCTCTGATTCCTCCTGTATTGAATTGTATTGTAATTGTAGTGTCTTCCCTAATATTGTAAAGCACTGTGCAAACTGTCGGCGCTATATAAATCCTGTATAATAATAATAACAATATTACAATGTAATATAAGAAATAATGCGCTTCAATCATCCTGACACCATAACAACCATGGTGCTGGGATGATTGAAGCGCTAACACCAGGTGTTTGGAGTATCTTTATCTGTTGATTGTTAAACTTTCGAGAATCCACATATTGCTATTGTGGTGTAGGATCTGTAGGGTCTGTTGTCCCTCCATCCATCTTTCCTTCCTTCTCTTCTCTCTCCTTCCCTCCCTATCTCTTTCTTTCTTCGTTCCTCCATCCCTCTTTCATCTCAGACACAAACTACACCTCCTTTGAGCCACGGCCCCTTTAAGCCACACTCACTATTTTGTTTAAACCATGCCCATTTTTCGCCTATCCACCTAGCAACGCCCCTGCCAGCAAAGAATTGGTTCAAGTGAGCAAGTCACTGGACCCCTGGACAGTCAGCAGCTGCAGTATTTGCATTTTGTTTGGGTCCAGGTCCTGCCCTAGGGAACGTGTATCAATGAAAAATTCCTTTAAATAATGTGCCTGGGGGGTCTCCTTAGTCTGCCTGTAAAAGAGCGCATCTCTGTGATGTGTAGAACATAGCCAGAGCAAAATGGCAAAGGAAAAATTGTAATTTAAAATCGCGGCTGTAATGTATCGCTGGCTCCCGGCAATATACAAAAGAATAACGGAAAACATTGCGTGGGGTCCCCCCGCCCAGCCCATACCAGACCCTTCGGGTCTGGTGTGGATTTTAAGGGGGACTCCACGCCAAAATTTTTTAAAAAATTGACGTGGGGTCCCCTCTAAAATCCAAACCAGATCCTTATCCGAGCATGCAGCCTGGCCGGCCAGGATAGGGGGGGAACGAGCGAGCACCCCCCCTCCTGAACCATACCAGGCTACATGCCCTCAACATGGGGAGTATAGGTGCTTTGGGGAAGGGGGGGCTCTGCACCCCCACCCCAAAGCACCTTGTCCCCATGTTGATGGGACAAGAGTCTCTTCCCCACAACCCTGGGCTGTGGTTGTGGGGGCCTGTGGACGGGGAGCTTATCGGAATCTGGAAGACCCCTTTAATAAGTGGACCCCCAGATCCCGGCCCCCCCATGTGAATTAGTATCGGGTACATCATACCCCTACTAATTCGCCATAAAGTGCAAAAAAATAAAAAACCACAGGAGACAATTAGGGACAAGTCCTTTATTAAAAAAAGAAAAAAAAAGTGTCCCCCGTTGTAATCCATTGTCAATCACAGCGAGCGTCAGATGATTTATATGGAAGGGCGGGGCCACCCGGTAACTTAAGCGTGTGACCTGCCCCCTCTGACCTCACATGAAGTCATAATAAACAGCAGGCAGTGGGCAGGAGCCCTCCCAATGGGGAGGAGCTATGCGCGCCGTCTGCACGCCTTGCATTATGGGGCACTCCGCGTTGGCGAAGTAGCCCCATAATGTTCTAGGTCATTCGGGGGGGGTGAACAAACGACCGAATGGCCCGCTTGTTCAGCTGTCCGCCAAACAAGCAAATGACAGGAGCTCGGGCCTAACTGTTCGCCCATCCTTAATGGACATTATCCTTTTCTGCTCTACAAACATCTTTAACCACTTCAACACCATGCACTTAGAACACTTCCCTACCAGACCAATTTTCAGCTTTCAGTGCTGTTGCGATTTGAATGAGAATTGCGCGGTCGTGCGACGCAGTACCCAAACAAAGTTTTTATCATTTTGTTCCCACAAATAGAGCTTTCTTTTGGTGGTATTTGATCACCCCTGCGGTTTTTATTTTTTGCGCTATAGAAAAAAAAAGACCGAATATCGCGTTTTTTATTTTTGGCGTCCCCACTAGTTTATGGTGGTTTTCTTTCGAGATAAACACCCTTGTTTTACTATTTTTGAAACAAACCCATGACGCAGCGTGCTGGCGCGTTAAGAGTAAGTTTAGCGTTGTCGTGACTTTCGACTTTTAACCAGACCATCCCTTCACAAGATTCACGTACCACAACTTCACCAATTTCTACAAACATCTCGTCTTTTCCTATTACAGGTAATTCCTACCCGCTTGTCAATCCGGGCTCGAGGACAGTAAACGAACAAACCGCCTGTCGACTTGTTCGCCCGGTAAGCCAGCAAACAAGTGGGGGGGGCTTACTGGATCTTGTAATACCCCGATGAAGCGGTTGCGCCTCACGGGGTATTACGTTCCGCACGTCTGCCGCGCGTATCTACACATATTCT
>BLSH010029790.1:386329-440618 GCA_018402905.1 Glandirana rugosa
TTCACTGCACCACTGCACCCCCCCCCCCCCCCCCATTGTTCTGGTCCAGAGTAAATTAGCCCAAAGTACATAAGAGGAGCACTATAGTTTTCTTCTACCTCTATGTAACACACAACAGCATGAAGGTGAAAAAGAAGACTGCTGTGCACATATACACAGTCTCAGTCACTGTGTCCCTCCAATGATCTTATCCCAGGGGAGCTGTCCATCTGGAAACCTGTTAGGAATAAAGAGCTCTGTGACCTGGAAAGGACATAGAGCCAGGCTTACCGGGGCTATCAGGAATCCTGTGTGCAGCTCCAGGTGCTCTGCTCTCATGCTTATGTGGGAAGGGAGGAACAACACATATATGCTGCTTCCTCGCTCTGTCTCTCCACTCACCCAGCCAGTATGTAAAATACAAGCAGCGAGGGAGGGAAGTGGACAACTCTCAGTGTGCACTGTATTTTGGAGTGCATGCGGCCCCTCAAGCTCAGCTAATATGGGGCAGTTGGTTGTGGAACTGCACACATGCAGTTGGTCTAGCTTCTTTTCCGACTGCTCCCCCATGTTCACGGAGTTCTAGAGTGCCAGAAACTGCAGGTGCCCCCAATGCATCTAGGGCTCCTGGGCACTGTCTGGGTGGGAGAGAAAAGGAAACTGCATAAGAAGAGCAGCAGGGGTAGCTGCATACAGAGGAACCGATCCTCTCTATCGTCCTCCTGCAGCCACTAAATGTCGGCTTCTTCTCCTCTCTCTCCCGCTGGCATTTAGCGGCTGCAGGAGGAAAATAGGGAGGATTGGTTCCTCTGTATGCAGCCACTCCCGCTGCTCTACTTGCCCAGGTGTACAGGGGGGCGCAAGGGCCCCCTGGAGCATGGGGCTGGGTCGCAACTGCGACTCCTGTCCCCCCTTAGCTAAGCCCCTGAGCTGATTGCAATACTTCTGAAGTGTTCTTATCTCTCAGAAGATGGGAATTTAAGAAGTTTATATGATACCAAGACTGCAGTGCTGTTTGTATTGAATTTAGCTGGCTCTTTATCGAAGCTGAACACCATGCTGATATAAGAAACACAAATGAATACACCTATGTATTCAGTAGTACGCCCTTTGTGACCCTGTGTAAATCTCAGAACTGGATGAACAGAAATACAAATCCTTTGGCAGGTAAAACAGCTCTCATATGTAAATACTTGTGTATTTAGCTGTTCCCCTCTGTAAGGGCCAGTTCACACCGGAGGCACACATTTTCGTGCAATTCCCATGCTTATTCATGAAATCTGTTTTGATAGCCCAATCATTTGAATGGGCTGCAAAATGCACTGGAACAGGGAAAAAGCAGTGCTTGCATTACTTTTTAAAAACGCACTGCACCAAACTGCATAGTACTGAGGTACCACATTGATTCGGTGCCCACAAAACCACTGCATTTGTGATCTGCATTTGGGGTATTAGTAACAATTCATTGGAACCCGCAAGCAGATTGCAAGGGCAGCGTGTTCTCCTGTGGTGCGGGAAAAGCGTACGGCACATGCCTTTCCGACACCACGTTTGGGTGTGAAAAGGCCCTAAGGTAAGGAATACAAAGCAGGAATTTTGGTTCACATAGACTTTTGACATGATTTCACACATATGTTTACCGTTATAACTGATTGAAAAATGTGTTCAACTCCTGGTAATAGAGCACCTAAAAAATATAACAGTTTTTACATTTAATTATCTACACTCCAGTACTTGTATTTGCTTTCCACCAACCATATCTGGTGTCAGAGCTTACATAGCATGATGGACACTCCCCCTGCCCACACATGACAGCAGTTTGGTCTGGTGATTGGTGGCTCAGGTACCAAGTGCTGTATAAGGAGAGATAGGGAGTACAATGCTTCCCCATCTAAAAGAAAATACATGGGAGAAACACTTCTAAGAGTAGTCATTTACTACTGCAGGATTTAAATATGGTTGTCCACACCTTATAGGATGCCTGTTAAGCACATATGTGTAAAACAGGGAATAGACTTGTGACGCTTCAGCGCACTCCTGCTGGCAAGTTCCAATATTATAACTTGTTAATGGCTGGCAAATGTCCTGGATATAACTTTCCTATAACTTCCATAGGGCAAATATGATGCTGGCAGAACATGTAGCTGAACTTTAAAAAAATCATTCTTTGAAGTTCAGTTACACATTCTGCCTTCATCATATTTGATTTATAGAAGTTATATCCAGGACTCTTTAGCTTTGTCCGCCATTAACAAACTAATCTAGGGGAGCTTGCCACCGGGAATGAGCTGAGGCTCCATACGCCTATTATTTGTTTTATTATTTACATACCAGACATCCTATAAGGTGAGGATAACCATATCTGAATCCTGTGGTTTCTTTATACTGAGATGATTACTCTTTGAATCAAATTTCCCAATTTCTTCTAGATGTTTTGTCCATCTGATCAGATCAGGTTAAGCTGCCTTATATAAGAGTTCTGATTGTATGCTTCCCCATATCCAGTAGTACAGGGTCGCTCTCAGAGCTCCAGAATATGAATCTAAAATTTCACTTTAACTGCAGGATTTATTTTTTTATACCCATTAATTCATACCAAAACATGTTGTGTTTCAGCTGTTTAGATTTTCATACATATGTTTTTAACTTTCTTGTTCTGTTTTAGAAAGAAAACATATTCAGTTCTATGTAGCCAGGAGTTCTGAAATAATCCTCTGGCATACAGACAATGGTGTACATTGCTTAACATGGGAACTCCCTCTAATGATTGCTTTTGGAAAATACTGTAATTACAGCCAGGATGATGCTTTGTGGGAATTGTAGTATGGGACAAGGAAATAGTCAACAGACTCTTACTGAGAAGGACTCCATTTCCCATCAGGCCATGCTGTACTGAAGAAGTCCTGGAGGTGCAATGCATTGTAGGATTATTTAAGGGGAAGGAGAAGCTAACAATGGCCTCTTGGGATAGCGTGATCGATCAGAGAGGAACCCTGCATGCTGCTGACATCAGATTTAGGCCTGCGGCCTAAGCAAATCGTTCCAGCCGCCTAAAATCATCAGCAGGGGATACAGCTAATATCCACTCTCCAGCAATACAGTGAGCGAACAACAGAAGCATCTGAAGCTCATCTCTGTCTGGATAGAAGCCGTACCAGCTACTACAACAGTAGCATTTGTCGATCAGGAGAGCTGCAAGGAGTGCAGCGGATGCTTTACACCTCCCAGCAACAAGCAATCTACAAGAACTAACGGTTCCAGCATTCCCAGCATCATCTACTGAGCGCCGGATCGCTTAACTTCAAACAGTCCCTTGGAACCGGTGAGAGGGCTTCGCGCCCACACATAGAATCACACACACTGTCTTGCAGCATATCTTCATTGCCTCTTGGAATACAGTTTAGCTGTTGTGACTAATTTTATTCAAGAAGTCAGTGGAATTTCACCTATTTATGCCTCATCTTACTGATTACAAGGACACAGTGTTCATTCATAGGTACCTAGTTCTTATTGCCGACAGAAGATTGCTTGGACATTACAAGACAGGAGAAATACAATTGCATCTACCCATCTTTTCCACACTCATATACTCAGGGCTATTGCTTGGCATTGATTTACTTCCTAAGAACTCTTTGTTCTAGAACAGGAGCAATGATATATAGGCCAAGGTTATTTAGTGTTTGCTTAAATGTAGATCTATTGCTAAATATTATAATGTGCCGGTTGCATTATAGAATACTGCTAACAAGTTAAGACAGAGTCCATTGAGTGGTACCAATTTATCTGTTGGGTCATCAGTTCAAGATAAGGATTTATTGTAATATTTCATTTATTAAAATTCTGATAGACATTATCAAATTACCTCTTTTGCTAAGGCCCATTAGGTATTGTTTAAGCTCATTTGGAGGAATTGCATCATTTCCATTATTGATATTGTTGGAGAATACAGGGAGTGGTGAAAGTGTACCAATCACCTACTCCTTTTGTTTGCCAGAACCTTCAAATTGACTATTTATGAGAAGAATTGTATTATTTATTATTCACAGTTATTATTCTTTTCTCAGCAAATAAGAGTTGAAAGTAAACCTTGCTAGCTCTACCTGTGTTGTGGTCTCCATTACTAAAATAGAGTTATTGGTTATACATTCTTGCAATATGGGTGAACCCAGAGTGTCAGAGGTGGTGGAGGAACCTCTGACTGAGGAGATCCAAGAGGGAATTGATTCTTTCAGCCACCCTCAAGGGTGCAGCACTACATTTGGGGGTTCGTCCAGGATTCCCCCTATGGAGAACCTTGAAAGGTCTGAAGAACCACCCAAGAATCAGATGGACTCAGTTTCCGCCAGTAAGTGGGCTCAAGAGGAAGGGAGTCGAATGGAATTGACGAAAGTGCTAAAGTTGCCTGGAGTGGAGTGAAAAATATGTGCGACTGATGTTGAAAGGGGCCTACCCAACTCAAGGGTCCTATGTTGTAGATCTAAGAATAGACTATGAGGAAGATGACACCTATGCTCTGGTGGAATGGAGGGAGAGTGTTCCTGAAGTTCTCAAGGAAGGTCTGGTGACTTTGACAGATGGATTGGAGGCCTATTGCATACCCCTGAAGGTAGAAGAAGGATCCATACAGGAAGAGTCTTCTGGTGTGGCTGAGAAGTCAGGCATAGAAGAAAAAGAAGCTGTGAATGCCCTTAAAGGGATGCTACCCACCTCCTTTTATCTGGATATGGGTCGACTGGGGGAAAGTTTGATAAAGAGTCATGATCTTACAGCTCATCAGGGTTATCGTAAGCTGCAATATTTTTCTGGCTGTACACCTACTCCTGCAGGGGAGGAAGATTTTGAAAGTTGGATGGACCAAACCATACAAGCTGTGGAAGATTGGAATGTGCCAGAAGCGCTGAAAAGGCAGCGGTTGAGTGAAAGTCTAAGGAGCCCTAATGTGGATGTGATCCAAAGTCTAAGGAGAGGAAAACCAGATTGTGTAGCTATGGACTATATCGAAGTTCTGTGTGCAGTGTATGGAAGGGTGGAGAAGATCCCGGATTTACTGTATAAGTTTGAACATACTCATAAACAGAGAGGAGAGAAGTTGTCTGCTTATGTTGTCAGAGTGGATTGGATCCTCCATCAAATAATACTAAAAAAAGGGATTGACTCAAATGAAGCTGACCAGTCAAGATGGGAAAGAATTTAGCAAGGGGCTAGGCCAAACCACCCTATTGTGTTGCGGCTGTTGTTGAAAGGAATACAGATTGCACCCACGTATGCTGAGCTGATAAGGATGGTAAGAGAAGAGGAGGCTTTGCTTGATGAGAAAAATCAGAAGTGTATAGCCGAAGTGAGTACTACCCCAAGAGCTGGAAAAGCATCTGCTCAACAAGTTCAGGCTGAGTCAGACCTATATGGGACGGATAGTGAAGAAGGTTCATATTGGCTGGAAGGTACTAGACTGGTTACCTCATCACCTATCATTGAAGAATCTCCAGTCAAACTTCTACCTCAGGTGGCACAAGCAAAGGGTCAATTGCAGCAAACTTTGATGAGAGTTATGGAAGCCCATGGATCTGCTCAGACAGACGGAAGTGACCCTAGGAAATGTTTCAAATGTGGGGAGTCTGGCCATTTCAAATGTCAGTGCCCGAAAAAAGAGGGAGAATTTAACTTTATGGCTGAATTATTAAAAGCATTACAGAAGATACTAGCTGTTCAGCCGGCAGGAAACTTCAGAGGGTCCCAGTGAAGGAGCCAACTGGGAACTCAGCCAATCTGAGCTCCAGAAAGTTAAGAAGTCCAAAGAAAAAGAGTCCACAAAAACAAAGCCCAAGAAAAGAAAAGACCTTTAACCCATCACCCCGGTATGCGGGTCAGGTGCAGGGAGTCAATACTGGGTCAGTTGCTAGGGCCGGAGTCAGATCCTCCCAGAAAGATCAGGTGAGGAGTCCTAGTGATACCAAGAAAGTTACTCTACCAAAGAAATTAGTGGGACCATCCCATATTGTATCAGTGCAAGTGGAGGGCATCTACACTCGAGCTCTGTTAGACACAGGGGCTCAAGTCATTCTTCTATATAGAGACTTTTACCAGCAGTACCTGCACCATATTTCTTTGAACAAACTGGAAGAGTAGGAGATTTGGGATCTTGGAACTAAACGCTTCTCGTATGATGAATATATTCCAATCAGGATCTCCTTTGGACCAGCTGCCACTTGACGAGGCGAAACCTTTGATACCCTGGCTGTGGCTTGTGGGGGTCTGCGGGCGGGGGGCTTATTGGAATCTGAAAGCCCCCTTTAATAAGGGGGCCCCCAGATCCTGGGCCCCCATGTGAATAGGTTTGGGGTACATTGTACCCCTACCCATTAACCAAAAAAGGAGTGTAGCGTAAAAAAAACAAGAGGCAGTTTTTGACAAGTCCTTTATTTTGTAAAATAGCTCTTTTCTTCTTTCTTCTTTCTTCCTCCATCTTCTCCTGTCTCGGTCCTTCTTCTGGTCTTCTGCTTCTTCTTTTAGTCTTCTTGCTTCCTCTCTTCTTGTCGCAGAGTAAACCTGAAGTGACGTTGTGACGTTGCTTCCGGAAATGTACGAAGGAGTCCTGATTGAAGCCGATTCCGGCTTCCACAGGGACTCCACACAGTGGCCAGAAGTGTTGGATCGGAGCTCCGGTCTCCTAGTGGGACGGGAGACCGGAGAAGCGTGACGGACGGTGGCGGGAGGGGGGATGGCCCCTCCCTGGGATAAAGACCAAGCGACTTCCAAGCCGGATGGGCCATTATCACCGGATAGCCGGCCGTCTGCTCTAAAAAACGGTACCGGGGTATAGCCTGTAGCTGCAGGCTATCCCGCGATATATCCACTTAAAGCTGCCGCCGTTTATAAACGGCGATGTCCGCACATCCGCCGGCTGTGTGGAGTCCCTGTGAAAGACAGAATCGGCTTTGATCGGGACTCTTTCGTACATTTCCGGAAGCAGCGTTACAACATCACTTTTGGTTTACTCTGCGGCTAACGGCGCCGGTTTTAAAAATGTCAGTATTCAGAATCACCGTTTTTGGCGATCTGAATACTGTGAAGTGTAAAGGAGGGGTGGGGGGTCCTTTAGACCCCCCCATCCCTCCAGAAAGAGTACCTGTCACCATATATTACTATCACAAGGGATGTTTACATTCCTTGTGATATCAATAAATGTGATCAGATTTTTTTTCTAAAGGAACAGTGTTAAAAGAAAAAATAAAATAAAATAAATTTAAAAAAATTTAAAGCGCCACCGTCCCCACGAGCTCATGCAGCAAAGAAAATGAACACGTAAGTTGCGGCCACATATGAAACCGGTGTTCAAACCACACATGTGTGGTATAGCTGCGATCGCCAGAGTGTGAGCAATATTTCTAGCAAAAGACCTCCTCTGCACCTCTAACCTGGTAACCGTTAAAAAATTTTAAAGCGTCACCTATGGAGATTTTTAAGTACCAGAGTTTGTCGCCATTCCGCGAGTGTGCGCAATTTTCAAACGTAACATGCATGGTATTTATTTACTCGGCATAGCATCCTCTTTTACAATATACAAAAAATTGGGCTAACTTTACTGCTATCTTAACTCAAAAAAGTGTTTTTTTTCCAAAACAAAAACGCTTGAAAGACCGCTGCGCAAATACTGTGTGACAAAAAGTATTGCAACGATCACCATTTTATTCTCTAGGGTGTTTGAAAAAAATATATATAATGTTTGGGGGTTCTAAGTAATTTTCTATAAAAAAAATGATTTTAACTTATAAACAACAAATATAAAAAAGGTCTCTGGGGGTTAAGGGGTTAAAAACTGTATATATTTTAAGACACGTCAGGTGTGCTATATACCGTACGTACACCCCCGAATATGCTGTGTGTATGTATATATATATATAAGACTGTGTGTGTGTGTGTGTGTGTATATGTATATATATATATATATGTATATGTATATATATTCTTGCACTGCCTAAACGGACGCTATATACTATATACACTGAATTAGCTGTATATAGTACACTAAAGACATTGGATATAAATATATATATATATATATATATATATATATATATATATATATAAATATATATATATATACACTAGGAAGGTATATATACAAAAAGCGAATACACCCCTCGCATTTTTGTAAATATTTTATTATATCTTTTCATGTGACAACACTGAAGAAATTACACTTTGTTACAATGTAAAGTAGTGAGTGTACAGCTTGTATAACAGTGTAAAATTTGCTGTCCCCTCAAAATAACTCAACACACAGTCATTAGTGTCTAAACTGCTGGCAACAAAAGTGAGAACTACTGGAAAAGGTGATAGGAGAAGATACATCCCACATTGCATCAAGCCTGGCAGCAAGTGATACAGGAAAGGAGGGCTCCAGTCCAAGGAGTTGGTTGTTTATGGAAATTGGATTCAAGAGAGAAGGTGCTCCAGCCTGGGGAAGTTACTTGCTTGAAGGCTACCGTGAAGCTTACGTGGGATCATCCTGGACCCTTTGTCGTGTTGGAGACGGATGCACAGACTGAAGCTGATGGGTTAGTTATGGTCCCTGAAATCGTACCTACTAAAGCTTTACTGAGGAATAAGTAGAAAGCCTCCATTAGCCTGCAGAATGTCTCCAGTCATGTGACTTTGAAGGCCCTGATGTCTGTGGGTCAAGTAAGTGCTGCCACTCCAGTGACGCCTGCCGAGGAATGGAAAGGAAAGAGCCTGCTGGGTTTGAGGAGAGAACTGGAGGAGTGTGCTGCTGGTCTACCTCCTGCATGGCAGAGGTAGAGGGTGAAGTCCCAAATACAACAGTGGGAGAAAATTTTCGCTAATGATGACTTTGATGTAGGATGTGCTAAGAGTGCTCATCAACGAATATGTTTGCAAGAAGAGAAGCCATTCCGAGAAAGTGCCTGAAGGATTCCTCTTAGCGATTGGGAAGATCTAAGGGAACAGCTGGCTGAACTGAAAAGGTCCGGGGTGATTCAAGAGTCCTGAAGTCCTTACGCCTCTCCCATAGTAGTGGTGCGAAATAAGAATGGGACTTTAAGAATGTGTATTGACTACAGAACTCTTAACCGACAAACCATTCCTGATCAGTATACCACTCCAAGGATTGAAGATGCTTTTGCAATGCTTGGCGAGAGCTAAGTGGTTCAGTGTCCTGGACATGAAGAGTGGATGCTATCAGATACCAATGTGTGCAGAAGATAAGGAGAAGACAGCCTTCATATGTACCTTGGGGTTCTATGAGTTTAATAGAATGCCACAAGGATTGACGGGAGCTCCAGCTACCTTTCAGAGACTGATGGAAAGTACTTTGGGAGACATGAATTTGGTGGAAGTTTTGGTGTACCTAGATGACATCATTGTGTTTGGAAGAACCCTGGAAGAATATGAGGCAAGATCCTGGAAGAACATGAGGCAAGATTGGAGAAGGTGTTTGAGAGGCTCCATGAAGAGGGGTTGAAGTTGTCCTTAGAGAAGTGTCAGTTCTACTGTACTTCGGTTACTTTTTTGGGCCATGTTGTGTCAGCAGATGGAGTGGCTACTGATCCCAAGAAACTGAAAGCAGTGACTGCATGGCCTCGGCCCGAGACTGTTACAGAGCTGAGATCTTTCCTAGGGTTTTGTTCATATTATCGGAGGTTTGTGGCAAATTTTGCCAAAATAGCCAAGCCCCTCAATGAACTGTTGCAAGTAGTCACTGGGGAAGATAATAAGAAATTGAAAAAGAAGAAGGCAGGTCGAAGAGGAAAAAGGGAATCCATGCGTGAACAGTGGACCCCCTTGTGTGAAAAAGCGTTCCAACAATTGAAGATCAGTCTAACTGAGGCTCCAGTTCTAGCTTATGCAGATCCTTCAAGACCCTATGAGCTTCATGTGGATGCCAGTCGAGATGGATTGGGAGAGATACTTTATCAGGAACATGGTGGTCAATTGCGGCCTGTAGCTTATGTGAGTCGAAGCCTATTTCCCTCTGAAAGAATTTATCCAGCTCATAAATTGGAGTTCTTGGCTTTGAAGTGGGCAGTTGTAGACAAATTAAAAGACTATCTATATGAAGCTCAATTTGTTGTCAAAACTGATAATAATCCCTTAACTTACTTGCTGATAACTGCCAAATTGGATGCTACAGGACATAGATGGTTGGCTGCCTTGGCTGGATTCCAATTTAGTCTCAAGCATCGTCCTGGTACTGGAAACAGAGACATGGATGCTTTGTCCCTCGGCCTTATCGTCAGAGTCAAGAAGCTCAATAGTGGACCCTTGTGCCTGCAGATGGAGTACAGACTTTATGCAAAGGATTAGTTCACCGCCTGAGAGGAGGAGTTGCTGCGGAAGCCATAGGGATATCACCAGCAGGAGTGCCCTTGTCTTACTGTGGAGTGACCCAAGTCAGAAGTGAAGGACTACCTAGGCTGACGAAGAAAGAGATCAAGGCTGATCAGGAACAAGATCCCCTTGGGAGAGTGACTTTGCAAACTATGGCCCAACAAATTCCTCAATTGCTTTGGAAGAGTACTCTTACTCATAGCAGAGTGTTACATCGTGAATGGAACCGGTTACAACTGAAAGATGGAGTACTTTATAGGCGAGGTCTTAGTGAAGGGTCAGAAGAAACCTTGCAGTAATATCTACCTGAAAAACACTGTAGCTCAGTTTTATTGTCCTTAAATGACGAGCATGGATATCTAGGTATAGAAAGAACTTTTCAATTAATCAAAGCTAGGTTTCATTTGCGAAACATGAGAAGGGACATAGAAGATTTTTGCAAATCCTGTATGTCTTGTATTCAGAGAAAGACTCTCCCAATTTGTGCTGCTACTATGGAGCATTTACATAGTCAGTGTCCTTTAAACTTGGTATGTATTTACTTCCTGTGCCTGGAAACAGATACAGGTGGAAGAAGTAACATATTGGTGGTAACGGATCATTTCACCAGATATGCCCAAGCCTACCCTACCAAGGATCAACAAGCTTCAACTGTGAATAAGGTATTCGTGGAGAAAATATTTGTTCACTATGGATTGTGAGTCCAAATTCATTCAGATCAAGGTAGAGACTTTGAGAGTAAGCTCATACACCAATTATGCAAATTATTGGGGCAATAAGAAATCTCACACTACTCCTTATCATCCTCGAGGAGATCCCCAGCCTGAATGATTCAATAGAACTTTGTTTAATGTGCTAGGGACCTTGCCATCTGACAAGAAACCAATTTGGGGAGACCATCTAGTCACTTTGTTGCACATATACAACAGTACTGTGAGTGATGTCGCGGGATATTCCCCTTATCATCTCATGTTCGGGCGGGAGGCCAGGTTGCCAATTGACTTGATCTTTGGAACATCTACCGATGACACTTCTTTGGCATCTCATAGAGGTTATGTAGATCGAATTAGGAAGAATTTGAAGCAAGCTAATGAAAGTGCTCGACAACATGCCACTACTAGAGAAACGCGAAATAAGAAGAATTTTTATCTTCGGGTGAGAGTTCAGGAACTCCAGTCTGGAGATAGGGTGTTGTTGATAAACTTGGGAGCACCTGGAAAACATAAAATAGCTGACCAGTGGAGACCTCACCCTTATGTTATTTGCAAGAAACTTCCTGGACTGCCTGTTTATCAGATTAATCCAGAAGGCCAGAGTAGTCCTTTGAAAATGTGGCATAGAGATCATCTGCTTCCCCTTTCTGATGCTGTGAGGGTGCCTCTTGCTTTAGTTATTCCTCTGGAAAGACCAAATACTCCTAAGACTCGATCACAGAAGAGATCATCTGCCAAGAAGATTAATCCAATTCCTGAAGAAAGTGAGGATGAAGATTGGGTGCCGTTTTGGGAATCGGATCCTGTCAACATTCCGGATAGCGAAGTTCAATCAGGATGTCTTCCATCCAAACCGTGTACTGAAGTTAATAAGGCCTACTTGTTCTTTTAAGCCTTCACAAAGAGCTCCTCTGTTGCCTGTGTGCCTGTGGGGATAAGTCTCTGCCATGAATTATGAAACCCCAAGCTTTATTACCTGAAAGAAGACAAGCAATTCCAGTAAATCAGGAAATTAAAGTTGAACATCCATCAGAAGATTTATTTTCTCCTACTTCAGAACTTTCAAGATGACTGTATTCCTCCACTTGCAGAACCCGAAGAGTCGGGTGAGACTTTACATTGTGATGTACCAAATGGGTTTGAAGAAGATTTATCTTTCAATGCTGCTCCTATGGATGGTTCTCCTTTGAAGATGTCATTAGAGAGAGAGGGTATTTCATCACTTGTTCCATTGTATGAATCAGAGAAGATTGTTTTATTACTTCTGAAGCTGATGTTGTTTCTAATTCTGAACCAGAAGTTGAGAGATATCCTATCTCTTTGAACAACCTTCCAGATAATGGTGCCTCCTCTCAGGACTCTCATTCCCCTCCTAGTTTTCGCAGAAATATTCCCCCACCTCGAAGATTGACTTATGACACTCTTGGAGAAAGTTCTGATAGGCTGATTCCTACCATTCAGAGAGCTGGTTCTACACCAGCCTTTGCCATGTCCAAACAAGATAAGGGTGTCCTCCATCTAACCCCTCACACTTTTGGGTGGGACATGGCTATTGCCTTGGCCTGTCGGAAAACTGAATATGAGCTTACTGAGAATGTATATAAATGGTTTCAGCAGAACCCAGATGTTTGTCAGTACTTGTTAAATTTAGCTGACGGTAAGGATGTAATAACCATATGTTTATTTCAGGTTACCAAGCCCTGAGTATTTGGGGACCAAATATTTAAGTGAGGGGAGAGTGCTACCTAGGAGTTCCTAAATATTCCTCTGGCATACAGACAATGATATACATTGCTTAACATGGGAACTCCCTCTAGTGATTGCTTTTGGAAAAGAATGTAATTACAGCCAGGATGATGCTTTGTGGGAATTGTAGTGTGGAACAAGTAAATAGTCAACAAACTCTTACTGAGAACGACTCCATTTCCCATCAGGCCATGCTGTACTGAAGACTTCTGGGAGGTGCAATGCATTGCACGAGGAGCAAACAACTGCCTCTTGGGATAGCGTAATCGATCAGAGAGGAACCCTGCATGCTGCTACCGTCAGATTTAGGCCTAAGCAAATCGTTCCAGCTGACTGAAGTCATCAGCAAGGGATACAGCTAGTATCCGCTCTCCAGCAATACAGTGAGCGAACAACAGAAGCATCCGAAGCTCATCACTGTCTGGATAGAAGCCATGCCAGCTACTTCAACAGTCACATTTGTTGATCAGGAGAGCTGCAAGGAGTGCAGCATATGCTTTACACCTCCCAGGAGCAAGCAGTCTACAGGAACTAACGGTCCCAGCATTCCCAGCATCATCTACTGAGCGCCTGATGATTTAACTTCAAACTGTCCCTTGGAACCTATGAGAGGGCTTCGCACCCACACATAGAATCACACACACTGTCTTGCAGCGTATCTTCATTGCCTCTTGGAATACAGTTTAGCGGTTGTGACTAATTTTATTCAAGAAGTCAGTGGAATTTCACCCTTTGTGCCTCATCTTACTGATTAGAAGGACACAGTGTTGTAGGTACCTAGTTCTTATTGCTGGCTGAAGATTGCTTGGACATTACAAGACAGGATAACTACAATTGCATCTACCCATCTTTACTTCCTAAGAACTCTTTATTCTAGAACAGGAGGTCTGATATATATGAATGATATATAGACCAAGGTTATTTAGTGTGTTTGCTTAACTGTAGATCTATTCCTAAATGTTATAGTATATCGGTTGCATTATAGAATACTGCTAACAAGTTAAGAAAGAGTCCATTGAGTGGTACCAATTTATCTGTTGGATCATCAGCTCAAGATAAGGATTTATTGTAATATTTCATTTATCCCAATTCCAATAGACATTAGCAAATTACCTCTTTCGCTAAGACCCATTAGGTATTGTTTAAGCTCAATTGGAGGAATTACATCATTTCCATTATTGATATTGTTGGACAATACAGGGAGTGGTGAAAGTGTACCAATCACCTACTCCTTTTGTTGGCCAGAACCTTCAAAATGACTACTTATGTGAAGAATTGCATTGTTTATTATTCACAGTTGTTATTCTTTTCTCAGCAAATAAGAGTTGAAAGTAAACCTTGCTAACTCTATCCTGTGTTTTCATTACTAAAATAGAGTTATTGGTTATAAATTCTTTCAATATGAGTGAACCCAGAGTGTTAGGGGTGGTGGAGGACCCTCTGACTGAGGAGAATTGGGGGGGATTGATTCTTTCAGCCACCCTCAAGGGGGCAGCACTACATCTAAATTTTAGTAAGTTCTAGGATATCCAAAATAAAATTAACATATTAATGAAAATTCTTTAAGTGTTGGCCAAAACTATCTTTGATGACTTAATTTTTCCTTCCAGCATTATCTCCTATTTGCACAGATAAAGTATCCTAATATTCTTTAGCAAAATCACTAAAATAAAACATCAGGGGGCCAACATTTTACTTGTCTTTAAATTAACTGGATTATTATTATTATTTTAAAGAGCTGTATAGCATACTCATTGCTAATTACCAGGTTGTCTATAACTCATTAGGATTGGTAACACTGTTTTTATATTTTCTGCGTTTGTAAAAAAAAAAAAAAAGGGGGGGTATTAACTACTATAATTTTATATATGAAAGCCTAACCTTCACACAGCTATAGAAAAGTATTATTTTGTTTTAAAATAAAGGTACACTAAAACCACCAAATACACCCAATTAACACTTCTGCCTAAAGTTATTTCAATTGGAAACAAAAGGACATGCAGTCCTGAACCTAAATCCACCTCCAAAGCATCAAACTGATGGCACTCTTAACTTCATGCAGAATAGGCATAGTTCATATTGCATTATGGAAGCCCACCTCCCCTCCTTCATATGAGTTCACTGTGCCAAGGACAGCCGCCCCTCCTGGCCACCCCCCTAGTCCCATGATGGTACCATCCTGCTCTCCACATCGCAGACAGGTTTTGGGTAAATATGGAAAATGGAAAACAGGAATGTGAGACACTGGGAACCTTGCAGAAATGCATCAAGAGTTTGTATCCCACTTCTTAAATAATTATTACCAATCAATGATCTGTGTGTATGATATAGGTTTTTGCCCATTTGTTTCCAATTGTGAGCCCCCTAACCTATTAAATCACCTTAGGAAGGATTGTAGATGAAGGGTAGGATGAACTCTACTGTGGTTGACAGCCTCTTAGGGAAAGCATGCTGACATGTACATTTTCCACTCCAGTAAATGGCAAATGTGCTATGTTCTTTCAATCTCTGATTGACTATGCTCTCCCAACCCCTGGCTGGCAGATAAAAAAGCATACAAAACTTAACATCAGTGGAGAAAAGCTTTATACTGCTGCCCATTCCCTAGAGAGAAAACCGATTGTAAAATTTCAGGCTGCCCTCATTTGAAAGGAACTGATACATCCAGAATTCAACTCTATTTAATCCTTTGAAGCATCATATCATTATTAGAGTTGAGCGAACCCGAACTGTAAAGTTCGGGTCCGTACCGAACTTTGGGGTGTCCGTGACCCGGACCTGAACCCGGACATTTGAAAAAAGTTTGGGTTCGGGTTCTGGGCTCGGGTATTTGATCACGCATGTTGAATAGCTGCAGGGCAGCCAATCAACAAGCGTTTCACTGGTTTGCCCTTAGAAGCCATCACAGCCATGCCTACTAATGGCATGGCTGTGATTGGCCAGTGCATCATGTGACCCAGCCTCTTTATAAGCTGGAGTCACTTAGTGCTGCATGTCACATGCTCTCTAGGTAGTGTAGGGAGAGGATGCTGCCGGCGCTGTGAGGGACAGATTGCAGATATAATAACATCTCATCCTGCATTACAGAACGATCTGATTGTGGACTAGGTAGAGATTACTACTACTACTGCTTTTAGGGACAGATTGCAGATCTAATAACATCTCATCCTGCATTACAGAACGATCTGACTGAACTAGACAGGTAGAGTCTACTCTACAGAGGGACAGATTATTGTTCTAAAATCATCGCCTACTCCTATAGGGTCAGGTTCCTGCTGTTGCTGTAAGGGACAGATTATTGTTCTAAAATCATCGCCTACTCCTATAGGGTCAGGTTCCTGCTGTTGCTGTAAGGGACAGATTAATTTCTAAAATCATTTTACTTCCTTTTGCAGCCCTCTAGCACTTTCCAGGACTTTTTTACAGTCATTTTTGTGCTGAAAAGTTCGGGTCCCCATTGACTTCAATGGGGTTAGGGGTAAAGTTTGGGTCAAGTTCGGTACAGAACCCGGACTTTTTCCCGAAGTTCGGCCGAACCCACCGAACCCGAACATCCAGATGTTCGCTCAACTCTAATCATTATACTCCTTTTGTATTTTTGGATCAGTTTTCAAACTGTTTACAAATTCTTAAAGAATAGCTATCACCACAACATAAAAAAAATCCTAGTTGAATCTAGGATTGATTGGACCATATACATGTGTTTTCATTCATGATCCTGTAATGTATTACAAGCAAATTTTATTTCTGTCTGTGCTGACTACAGCTCTGCCCCAGACTAAATCCCGATTTATGAGTGTTCCTATAAGGGAGCTGCAGCAAGCACTGTAGCCACCACCCTCTAACAATAAAAATGATTGTGCAATGTTCCAGCTTGCCCTGCCAGAGCTAATTGTGTCAGAATAATTGTATAACATCCCTGAGGCACATCTAGGCAACCAAGGACACTGAGAACTGGAAGTAAGTTATACAAGTTATACAAACTATACATGTAGGATGTAGTCTTCCAGCCTCCTGAAATGGGTATCCAACCTCATAATAACCAAGTCATTATTGTTCGGCCATCTCTAGGTCTCCCTTGGTATGCCCAACATTTTTAATTGTAATATAACAAGAGGGAAACAATACAGAAGAAAATATTTGTCCCAAGTAGGTAAAAAACATTTTAGTTTTTGATGGCTAGCTTTGCATGTACTCCCAAGTATGGGACTGTGTTCCATAGTCAACCACAGTGACCAAGTCAACCATTGTGTCTGGAAATGAAATGTTTAGAGCATGTGGATTTTTGTAATTAATTTCAAGGTTAAACAGAAGTTCAATAATTTAATATGGTTAAGTTAGTAGTATGGGGTTTAGTAAGAAAAAGCAACATATTGTCAGTAAAAGCAGCTATTTTGTACTCCCTTGAGTGATATGAACAGGAGGAGGTATGGCGCTGTTCTAATATACACTAGTAATACAACGTGGTGCTAACAATGCTCAGCTTAAATCAGTATAAAGCAATTCTTAAAACCAAGGTGCAGAAAAAAAGGTCCTTTTAAAAATGGTGCTTACAATGCTCAGCTTAAAACTAAACTGCAGAAGAAATCTTTCATACATTCAGTTATGGTGATAAAGGTGACTTGTGCTCCTCCTGCTGAGCGCGAATCGCCGTAAAAACATGGCGATCTATGAACAGCCGCTAGGGGGCGCGCGCCCGCCGCACTCCTGAGGAGTGTGCCCGCGGCTCGGGCAGACCCGATGTCCGCTGGCGAGCCGCGATGAGCGGCCACAGGCAAAGAACGGGGAACCGCCGATGTAAACACGGCGGTTCCCCGCTCTGTTAGTAGGGGCATGGGTGATCTACTGATCCCTCATGCCCATGTTAGCCCAACCCCCCCACAGTAAGAACACACCCAGGGAACACAGTTAACCCCTAGCTCTCCCCCTGCAGGTTAACCCCTTCACTGCCAATGACATTTATACAGTAATCAGTGGACATTTAAATTTCTGATCGCTGAATAAATGTCATTGGTCCCAAAAAAGTGTCAAAAATGTCCGACATGGCCGCTGCAATATCGCAGTACCGCTAAAAATCGCAGATCGTCGCCATTACTAGTAAAAAATTTAAAAAAATAAAAACCCCAGAAATGAATTCTCACCATCCGTAAACGCGGCCACTTTTGCGCAAACCAATCAATAAGCGCCGATTGCGATTTTTTTTATCACAAATATGAGGAATTATATAAATTGGCCAAAAACGGTGAAAAAAAATGTTTTTTTATATTTTTTTTTTGGATTTGAATTTTAGCAAAAAGTAAGAAATTTGGGTTTTTTTTGCAAAATGGTCGCTTTTCTTTTGTTTATAGTGGAGATCAGAAATGACGCAGAGGCGATCAAATACCACCAAAAGAAAGCCCTATTTGTGGGAAAAAAAGGACACAAATTTTGTTTGGATGCAACGTCGCACGACCGCGCAATTGTCAGTTAAAGTGACGCAGTGCCGAATCGCAAAAAGTGCTCTGGTCCTAAGGCTGGAAAACCTTCCGGTTGGTAAGTGGTTAAATATACATGGTCATGAGATAATCAACATAAATCCTGTGTATCCAAAGTTATGCAGATAAAAAATTTCATAAAGTTCATAAATGTTCAATATTGGTGATAAGGTGACTTGTGCTCTTCCTTGATTGTGGTGCTCTTCCTCTGGTGGTGCAGGGCAATCCTTGGAAAACACTTGGTGCTCCTAGTGCTTGGGTGATAATAAAGGGCAGATGTAGGCTTACCAGATAGTTTCACCCCTCTGCGGGGTACAGCGTGTTCACAATCCTACGCCACTGTGCAGCGGGTCCAGCCTGAACCTTGTAGTCCGTCTTGGTGGTGTCCTTTCCCACGGTCACGTGTGTGTGTGAAAAATAAAGAGGGTTCCCATAGAGTAGTACCATTTAAAATTACATTTTATTTAAATGGTAATAATTTCCAAAGCAATAAAAGTATAATAACACGCTAAAAAAACAGCTTGAAGTGCTTGGGGAGAGCCGTTTATAACCAAACAGTATGTGGCTCTGACACCCGGAAATGACGCACATAAACAACGCTCTACCGGTTTCATCGTACTGACGTCATATGGAGCGTTTTTTTTTTTTCTGCACCTTGGTTTTAAGAATTGTTTTATACTGATTTAAGCTGAGCATTGTAAGCACCACGTTATATTACTAGTGTATATTAGAGCAGCGCCATACCTACTCCTGTTCATATCACTCTATACTCTTGTTCCCCTCTTGGGGGCAATAGTAGGGGAAGCAGTTCTACCCACCATACAACAATATCTTCTCATACTATCAGCGCAGCATCAACCCAACCCCCTTCTTTTTACCTATTTTGTACTCCTTATTGTTAGTCGTGATTGGATTAAATGCAGCAGAGAAAAAGTTCAGTTGCTAAAGTCAAAGGTGTTTGTCAAATGGCTATTCACTTTCACCCTAGCTCAGGGGTTAGAATAAAGCGTTATAATTGTTGAACACATTCTCTGTATCAAATGAAATTAAAAGGCCCTTTCTATGTTGCAAGGTTAACCAGTAGTGGGGGTTAAGGACCTTGTTATCCTATGTCTTTCTTCCAGGGATAAACCCCACTTGGCGGAGCAAGATCAATGATGAGAGAAGAGGAAGGAGTTGGTTTTTCAAGATTTTTGCAGCTAGTTTATCTTTGGCATTTAATGGTGAAATTGGTCTACAGCTGGCCACTTGTGTTGAATCCAGGAGGGGGGATGTGACTGGATTACCAAGGAGGGACTTTAATGTTTTCAGGAATGGAGGGATTACATTTTTTTCTACAGCTTTTGTAATATTGCTTTTCATGTCCGGGGCATTTGCCAAGCTTCACCTGTTTTTGTGATAGGACTTTCCAGGACTAATGCTGCCGACTCCAAGATGGAGGGTCGTGGGTAGAAAATGTTCATGTATCTGAGATTGGAAGGGTGTACATCTGCAGAGGACTGTAAATTTAAAAGCTGTTCATAATAAGACTAAAACTGGTTTTGTGATATCAGCTGTTTTATTGTAGGTCATGGAATGAACAGTCATGTTTGCACTGTTGACCTGGAGGAACCTTGCAGTAGGCTTCACACTATTATTACCATGCTCGTAGAAGAGCTTTTGCCCAAGCAGTAAGTGCTCTCTGGTGGTTTTGCCATGTTTGTTCAAAAGTTGATGGTGGTCTTGCATTAAAGTTTTCAATGCATGCTTTCTTTTGTGGGCCACTTCTGACTTCCTTATCTGAGAGCACAAGTCTTCGATGCAACTTTGCCAGTGCTATTAAATGGAGCCATTATTGCTATAAATTCCCCATGAAAAACTTGTGGGCCTCCTACTGAGTCATTGGGGATGTGTCTGGAGTGTCATTGCAAGTAAAATAATCTAGCAAGTTTTTCTGAATGTCAAATAGTCACGTCAGATAAGACAACAAAGATGGATTCAGTTTCCATATGTACTGTTTTCGGTCCAACTTCTGCATCTGGGAATGTCAGGGTAATTGAGATAGGATAATGATCTGATAACAGCAATGGCTCAATGGTCTTTGACTGAAGAAAGGGTAAATCTGATTGAGTAGAAAGAGGTACCTAAGATATTTGTGCTGTTGAGTCAATGGTGGAGAAAGATCTGTTGGTCTGATCATATGCTTAATAATAGTATGCAATGCCAAGCTGCAGTTTCCTAAGCAAGCAAAATCCTTTCTTGTATTAAGAGAGGTATGGGCTCCAGAGAGAGAGAGATCATTTTACCCCTGTACAAATCATTAGTAAGACCTCATCTGGAATATGCAGTTCAGTTTTGGGCACTAATACAAAAATGATTTCTGGGAACTGGATAAAGTCCAGAGAAGGGCATCAAAACTGATAAGAGGCATGGAGGAGCTCAGCGTTGAGGAAAGATTAGACAAATTTAATTTATTCTCTCTTGAGAAGAGGAGATTAAGAGGGGATATGATCAACATGTATAGATACATAAGTGCTCCATATAGTGAACTTGGTGTTGAGTTATTCACTTTATGGTCACCATAGAGAACAAGGGGACACTCTTTACTTCTGGATGAAAAAAGATTTAATCTCCAAAAACAGAAAGCTTTCTTCACAGTAGGAGCTGTGAAAATGTGGAAGAGATTCCCTGAAGAGTTGGTTCTGTCCAGCTCAGTAGACTGCTTTAAAAAAGGCCTGGATTCTTACCTAAATGTACATAATATAACTGGACACTAACATTTATAGGTAAAATTGATACAGGGAATATACAGCTGCTCTTTGGGGATCAGAAAGGATTTTTTCCCCTGTTGGAGCAAATTGGATCATGCTTTGCTTTTTGCATTTTTTTGCCTGCCTCTGAATCAACTGTAGGTATAGGCTTGTGTATATAGGATTGTATTTTTTTCATTTTATTGGTTGAACTAGATAGACTTGTGTCTTTCAATCAGACTAACTATGTAATTATGTAAAAAAAAAAAAAAAAGATGAAATCCTCTCATACCTAAGATGGTAGCATCGACCTCCCTAGCTTTCAGCTGATTTGCAAATTTGCTAATGCAACATTTTTTGCAGATTTGTTTACTACCCTAACCAGATTGGCTAATATAACAGACTGCTATTTGAAAGTCCTTGTTAGGCAGTGATGTATTATAATTTCACATTTGCCTTATGTTACATCATTTTTATACTTCTCTTTTGTAGAAAATTTAGATGCATATGTCTGTGAATTTGGAAAAAAAAATGTCTGTTTTCTTATGTTTCTTTATTAAAAAGTATTACAACTGAAAAAAAGTGAAATACTTGACTTAGGATGCAGTATTTGGTAGGTATTGTGTAGAGCAGTGTTTCTCAACCCTGTCCTCAAGTACCCCCAACAGGCCATATTTGCAGGTTTTCCTTTATCTTGCACAGGTGTTTTCAAGCAGAGTCAATGGCTTGGTATTTTGGACAGCTATTTTATCTAGGAGAAATTCCCAAAACATGGCCTGTTGGGGGTACTTGAGGACAGGGTTGAGAACCACTGGTGTAGAGTCAAGTTAGATGCTGTGTGAAAAGGAGTATTCAGAGACAGATTCTGGTCCCCAACTAGAATAAGGATGCCCGATTTAAATGCCATCAGGGTATTACAAACCTTACTTAAAAAATGGGACCTGTTTTTCATTTAGGCATTAGGGCTGCCTTCCATGTCTGCCAATAGCATTCGTTTCAGATTTTGAAACATAGGCATAACTCTGCAGAGCAGAGATATGATGTTGTCAGTGATTATACATAACCAACAGAAAGGTATTTTCTCTTAGTAATATTACAAACGTGCATCTCTAGACAGTTGCCTCTTCTGGACTTTGTTTTCCTTACAACTATTTTGGTGTGGGTGGCTTCTTTTCCCAGGATGCCTAAAATACATAAAATATAAAGCTACTCGGTGGATCTTCTGCATATTGACTTCTTATGTCCTGACAGTTTTTGGTGGACCTACTGCATATCGACTTCTTATGTCCTGACTGTTTTTGATACAATGTATCACCAATTTTGTACAAAGTAGTAGAATATATTTGTAAGCTGTATCTTTCTTCCTATCCTTGGGGTAGTCATCCCTTTTTTGACACCTCAAGAATATATAGAATAATTTTTAATGTTATTACTGTTTTATGAATTTCTCATACACTATGCAAATTTTATTATAACTATTTTTTGGATCATAGTCTCGTGGTGTGCCCTTAAGGTTCACTATTTTAGAGGTTATCCTCTGTTCCTTTTCTACTTTGTGCAGCATTTTGAATACAGGGACAGAAAAAGGCAATGGCGGAGAAATGTACAATTATAATACAGTCATGGTAAGAAAAGTCTAGTGTTTTACTCATATGTATGACAAAATTCTCACTTAATTTTGCTCCATTATACATGATTTAAGGTAGTACCAACTACCAACTAACAACTAGAAATCATGGGAAACAGGGATGCAGAGTTTTATGAAAGATTATTTCCTGATTCTGAGAAAGCCTAATAAATAATCTATCATGATTTATGTGGAAGGTGAGCTGCCTAGGCTGCTTGAGACCAAAAGGATTCAATTTTTAAGTGTATCTTTCTGGGCATACTGTATGTTGCTAAATGAATAAATAAATGTGAGTATCTAGTACAGTGTCCGACCACATTGTATTTGAGTCTGTCATAAACTTTGACGGGCCACACGTAGTGGGACTGGATGCTGCATCTATGCTTCCCAGGTGCAAGAAAATACCAAGATTGAACAGACAGGGGCTAAGCACCCAGTGTGCATGACTTAGACTTTAGATCATCTTTAATGAACCACCCCACTACCAAGAAGAAAAAATTATTTTAGGTTTTGTTATAGATGCAACTTGATTGGGTCACCTGGTACATTATATTGTTATCTATGAAGGCCAGTGGAGAAGATAAGCTTTTCGCATATTTTCCAAGCTCTGTTCTGCCAGTATTTGGGTTGGAACACTACCTGTTGATCAACAGAGAAACAGCTGCAGATTTTCACAACACAAACGTATCACAAGAGTTTAAGTTCACTAGCAGATTTCATAAGGTGCCATACCAAAATGAAAAGGTTTTAAGGGAGTTATCCTTCAAAGGGAGAGTGTAGTGTATTTTCAGCAAGCCCAGATTTGATTTGACATGACCGAGGCTCAGGGGTCTAGCTCCAGGCCGGACCCCTGAGCCTCAGCGATAAGAAAATCATCTGTGCAAAGAACAAATCAACCTGTCCCTTAAAGTGGTTCTAAAGTTTTTTTTATTATTATTTAAATAACAAACATGTTGCACTTACTAGCTCTGTTGTCCCCCGCTGGTGCTCCAGGCCTTTGCTTTTCAGCGAGTGCCCCCAAAGAAAGCCACTTTCCATGGGGGCACCCATACATGCTCGCTCCCAAGCCCCACTGCTGCATCTATTGACAGAGACAGCGGACTCGGCCCCACTCCCATGTCACAGGATTTGATTGACAGCAGCAGTAGCCAATGGTCAATTCTCAGTGTTAGAGCCTTTGGGTAACAGATGCAGCATTGGACCGATTGGGAAATTGATTGGGAAAAGAAAAAACTCCATAATTCTCTCTTAAGGCTTAAGAACCACTTTAAAGATTAAAGGCCTTGGATGAAATGTGGCCAAATGTAATGCCTCGCACGAGGCTACCCTCAGTTCTAAGACTCTCATACAAAAGTGGAGAAATGGATCCTGGCCTGGACAGCTTGAATCTGCGACCAGAGTGTTTAAAGTTAATAATGAGAAAAGGCACTCTGTCCTGAGCTGTGTGCGGTACCATTCAGATATTCCTGAGGCAAGTCAGTTGCAGGGACAATCTCTAAAGGTTCTGGACCAATTCAAATTACTGGAATATCTGGAGGATCATGTCAGATTGCTCAATAAAGCCTACACTGATTGTTCCCTCTACAGGAGGCCATCTAAAGATCCCAGATTGAGAATGTTTCAGATAAGCAAAAGGCTAGTACTGGGTACAGCATCTTAGTATCCCAGGTGCTGATGAAAGGAAGAGGGACAGTACCCCAGATTGGTAATGCATGGGCAAGGCACAGAAATTGCTGAGGGGATGGGAACATTAGTTATCTTTGATGCCCGCAAAAGCCAGGTGAAGAAAGGCAACACAAATTTGCATATTCTATGGAAAACTTGCATCTGAACCCAGGCCCTTAGAGCTTCAAGATGCCAAAAGGGTAATGCAAGACCATGGGCTTTGGAATAGTGAACTGTTTTTCCACCAAAAAAGGGGCAAAATGCCTAGACCCTGAAAATTTATAGGATATGCGGAGGCCACAAGTGAAAAAAACACACTTCCTAAAGCTCCTAGGCTCCTTCCACTGGGAATGGCAGGTGTCATTCAGCATCGCTGATGCTGTTGTCCTTCTGAAAGAGACACTGTCACCGGAAAGTCATGCAGGCTACCTGAGGAAATGCTGTAGTAAGCTTCTTACCTAAAGCCCTCTGGCTTCTCTGGTTCTTCTCCACTCATGGTTAACTTAACCACCATAAAGTAAAATGGCCTAGTAGAAGCGAAGCCTCAGGGTGAACATAAAGTACCATCTTATCCTTTCTGCTTTTGCTAGCCAGCAAAAGATGGCCTACTTGCTGCTGTGGGAGGCTCAATGCAGTTGGTATCAACAGTGTTGTAATGCAGCTTGAGTTATTTGCAATAGCTTGGCTATGGTTATTTCGTCCAGTGCTCACAGCAATCCTTTGCGGCTATGAATAACAAAACAGCCTCTGTCTACCTCTTTAACCACTTCAGCCCCGGAAGGATTTCCCACTTTAGGACCAGAGCACTTTTTGCGATTCAGCACTGCAGCGCTTTAACTGACAATTGCGCGGTCGTGCGACGTACCCAAACAAAATTTTTGTCCTTTTTTCCCCACAAATAGAGCTTTCTTTTGGTGGTATTTGATCACCGCTGCGTCATTTCTGATTGCCACTATAAACAAAAGAAGAGCGACAATTTTGCAAAAAAAAACAAATTTCTTACTTTTTGCTAAAATCCAAATCCAAAAAAAAATATTAAAAAAATATTTTTTTACGGTTTTGGCCGATTTATATTCCTCCTTATATTTGTGATAAAAAAAAATCGCAATCGGCGTTTATTGATTGGATTGCGCAAAAGTTGACGCGTTTACGGATGATGAGAATTAATTTCTGGGGTTTTTATTTTTTACTAGTAATGGTGACGATCTGCTATTTTTAGCGGTACTACAATATTGCGGCGGACATGTCGGACCATTTTGACACTTTTTTGGGACCATTGGCATTTATACAGCGATCAGTGCTATAAAAATGCATTGATTACTGTGTAAATGCCATTGGCAGTGAAGGGGTTAACCTGGGGGGCTCTAAGGGTTAACTGTGTTCCCTGGGCCTGTTCTAACTGTATTAGTGTTTGACTGGCAGGGGAAGGGGAGTGATCACGGCTTCCATATAGAGGAAGGCTGTGATCACAGTCCTTCCCCCTCTCACAGAACGGAGATCTGTGTTTACATGCACGGATCTCCGTTCTTTCACTGCGGGGGGGCATCGCAGGTAGCCGGTGGAGATCGAGTCCTCCCTACCCACTCCCTGGCCGCCCCCGGACACAGTGAGCGTGCGAGCGTGCCTCCGGCGGCGCACGCGCGCTCACAGTGCACGATCTCGCAGCCGCCGTCATATGACGACGATTTGCCTAATAGAGCCACCTTGTCGCCGTCAACCTGCAGTTGGCGGTCGGCAAGTGGTTAAGAGTCCCGACACACTCTTCAGGCCATAGTGCTGAAGTTTGCAGTTTTTTTTTGCTCTTACTCTGACGTTCGCGACAATACCTCACATGTGTGGTGCGATCACCGTTTACATATGCGTACATGAGTACCATATGCATTCGCATTTGCACGTAAAAACGGGGAGACAGGGGTTCTTTAAATTCTTTTTTTATTATTATTCATTTTTTACAAAACTTTTTTTTTACCCTTTTTTTTTTTATTAACTTTATTGCTATCCCATGGGATGAACAACATCCCTTGTGACAGCATCGTCCATGACAGGACCTCTTTATTGAAAGATCTGGCCTCCTCTGGCCTCCAATGCAGCCAATGAGACAGAGATCGGTCTGATTGACTGCTTTCCTGGCTGCTAAACTCATGCTCGTTGCTTCCTGTTTCCAGAGTCACAGAAAGAGAGGAACAATGTCAGTTTCTCTCTCACTGTTCTGTCCAGCTGTTGCCACCAGTCTCATCACTCCCGGGCTCAGCGATCAAATGGCAGAGCCCGGGAAAGGCGGGTGGGCCCCCTTTCACCAACCGCAGAAGTCATTGAGTGGCTATCCAGCCACTCTAATTAATTCTGCTAGAAAGAAAATTGCTTGCTGAGATTTTCATACCGGGATGATGCCTGCAGGTGCAGGCATTATACCGGTATAACCACTGAAACCCGAGGACATCCACGGATGTCCTCTTGGTGGCACTTAGTTACGTTTTTTTCCATTCAACACAGAGGGCTGAACGACAAAAACGTGATTTTACTGCATCCCACCCACCAAAGATTCTTATTGGCCAGATCAACATGTGAAAATAAAGAGAAAGAATAATAAAAAAAGAAAACAAATGCAGCCACCACATCTAAACATCGGTAAGCTGCTTTAACTTGCTGTCTGGTGAAAAGGTTGTCCCCAGTACAGGAAACAATGTAAAATTTCTCTAATAGACCCCTGGATAGCAGTAAAGCCTGACAGGGGTTCTCATCCTTCCCCACTCTATCCATAACCACACTAATCCATTAAAAAAAAGGTTTGGGGTATACTGTAAATAAACATGTTTGGTGTACACATGTATCTATTGTGACATTATGAAAGGCGAGGTGATCGACGGACGTTATATTTCACCTCGCATTCGTTCATTTGCAAGAAACTAAGGTGGAATCCGGTCCGGGTTTTACCAGCCACCTTGGCAGGGATGGTTCTGGACCAGATTTTGAGGTCCATTTGTCCACCATCAGGTGTTATACAGGAAGCAGGTCTGGATATGATGATTGCTCTGGTCTGGGACTCAGGATCCACCAAACCTGAGAGAGCTTGAACTGAAGTTTGCTTTATGACTGAAACAAAAGGTTTGCATTTGTCTTTGTTTTGTGGGTGACTGGGAGAATCCCTTCACCGCTCAGTTAGGGAAACTGGAAATGTTTAGTAAGAGCCTGGACGGCAAGGATATATGTTCTGTTTTGTTTGTATTATTTTCATGCAACCTTTTAAAATAAAACTGGCTACAAGTCAGCTTATAAGAAAACTGGACTACCTTTTTCCCAGGGAAGGTGATCCCCCTTGCTCTAACCCCCACACTATCCTGAGACGAAAATGTAAAAAAAAAAAGTAGACTCGATGGACCACTTGGTTTTTTTGTGTCCTCTGTCTTTAAGGTTTTTATGTTTTAAAATGTCATATCTAGTTATGACTAAAGTACAGCACACACCCAATAGGTTTTGGCCTGACGGAGAGTTGGCATCATGTTTTCCATGACATAAAGATGTAATGTTTTCTCCAGCCTGCTAAACCTTCAAAAATGTTACTGTGATGCAAATATCTATAATAGTCATTTCAATTCCTCAGAGTCAAAGTAAGTGAACATTTTGTCATTATTTTGTTTTTCGATGAACATTCCAGGATTATAGGACTGGTGGTGAATGTGTATGATCTTCCTCAGCCTCAGGCACCTTGTCTTTTTTATCCTAACTTCTAAGTATTTTTCTATTTTACAGTTACAGTTATTGTCATTCTGATCAGGTTTCTTGTGTCACCAGCAACCAAATCAAAGCATGATTTGTACTGACCTCTGTCTGATTCTAGCTAACCATTGGTGGCTGTTTTGATGTGCTGAGGCCACATTAAGGAGATGCTCTAGTTAACAAGCTGGAAGCAATCCACATACACAAACATTACTTCATTCACTGGGTGCAGCCTAAGTACTAACTTTCTGAAATTAAGAAATGATTATGTTATTGTAAGGATAGCATTTACGTAAGTTATGAAATACGAGTAAGAAAACAACATTTACCATAAAGCTGTCCAAGAAAAGCCCCCACACTACCCTTGCTACATCACCGTTAAAAAAAAAGAAAAGAAAACACCTCATATGACTGATTCAGTTTTGTCGGATATGAAACCATTAAAATAGCTTAAAGCGTTTGCTACCCCAACACTTAATATTCCTGATATGTCCCTGCTGTGCCATGTACTTGTATGAGAAATAAACCTGTTCTCTTTGTATGACTTCCTTTATGTGAAATCCTTGGTGTACCTGCCAGTCCATCTTCTTTCCTATTAAAAACTGACCACACTAAGCAGAAAACACCATGATCCGTTTTCTAGCTATGCTGGGAACTCAGTGTGCTCTCCTCCAATAATCAGACTGGCCCTGACTGCTGCAGACATTCTCTGGGAAGCTCAATGTGCTGTTCTTGTAAAAGTTTACATCACTCCTCCTCCCCGCAGTTGATAATATATGATCCTCCTTATTATCTTAATGTGCTAAATAATAGTGCTATATTCATGCAAATATTCCACTCAGTGAAGGTGGAAATGCCACTATGTAAACAATTACAAAGGATAATCAAATTGCTGACAGTGATAAATAAATGAAAAAATTGATAATGCAGTAAAAAATTAATACAATGTAATTATTAAAAAAACAATCAATTTGTGCCCAAATGTCAACGATTATTTAGGAAAAAGGGTATTCTACTTAACCGAATGTGATTAAATATATAGTCCCAATAAAGTGCTCCAGTGATCTATGTGCTTCTTCAAACTGTAATTCTGTGATTTACATGCCATCAGCCCGCACTCACCAGGTTGGACTCCTTTGCCGTATGAAAGAAGGAGTCTTGCAGGCTTTTAGGTCGATTGTAAGGAGACCTGGACCTTATGTGCCGTGTGGGCGACCTCCCTTCGTTCCAGTCCTTGCACTGTGTATACACCTCCTGGGATCCTTCTTTTGCAGGTATGGTGCTTGTTAAAAAAAAGATCTTACATGTGTAAAATCTTAAAAACTTTTTATTCAGCTTACAAAAATACCAGTAGCCACAAAAACATAGTAACTTAAAAAACCGCCTTTGCAGTCTCTGGGCACAGTGTACGCCTAATTTCCTCCACCATACCTGCAAAAGCAGGATCCCAGGAGGTGTATACACAGTGCAAGGACCGGAACGAAGGGAGGTCACCCACACTGCACATAAGGTCCAGATCTCCTTACAAACTACGTAAAAGCCTGCAAGACTCATTCTGTCATATGGCACAGGAGTCCAACATATCTGGTGAGTGCGGGCTGATGGCATGTGGATCACAAAAGTCACAGTCTGAAGAAGCACATAGATCACTGGAGCACTTTATTGGGACTATATCTTTTATAACATTCAGTTGATTGCAATATCTTTTTCCTAAATAACCGTTGACATTTGGGCACAAATTGATTGTTTTTTAATAATGACATTGTATCAATTTTTTACTGCATTATCAATTTTTTCATCTATTTATCACTGTCAGCAATTTTGCACACCGTAGATTATCCTTTGTAATTGTTTACATAGTGGCATTTCCACCTTCACTAAGTGGAATATTTGCATGAATATAGCACTATTATTTAGCACATTAAGATAATAAAGAGGAACGTGTATTATCAACTGCGGGGAGGAGGAGCACTGTAAACTTTTACAACATATTCTTCTTTGCCCCCAGTTAGGGGGTAATTTATACAGCTGCACCACTAGTTGACTCCCAGATCTACTTCAAGGCACGAGTGTTATAACACACGCAATTTCAGTGTGCTGTTGCTTCTCCTCCCACCAGCTCTTATGCAGCTGAGAACAGAGGGAATGTGATCACTTATAAAAAAGGGAAAACAGGTATTTATAATGTATTTTTATATCTATACAAAAATGTTTTGCCTTTCATTTCTATTTTAAACTAAATGGGTTGTTTTACAAACTGATCATTTACAATCACTTTAATGCTGCATTTCATGACTAATGATTCTTGTTTTTACAAACAATTTTAGTGGAAATTTTGCAGGTTTACAGAAGCGTAAAATAAAGAAAAAAACAACATAGGTATGAGAAGGAAATAAGTAATCAAACTATACAAACATAGTGACAATCTTCGGTCTGCTTCAAAATCATGAATTGTGTGTCATATGATTGTAACCTCTAGTGTCAATTGGATAATGATATACCAAAGAATGCTTGTAAAAACAATGAACATCAATAATTTAAACATCACTAGAATAAATCAAGGTGTGTCAGTCAATATGAAGCAGATTATACATTTTATGTGCCAAAGGCATGCTAAATGAGAAGGTTAGTATATAGAGGGTGGTGGGAAGGGCTGGTAATAGCTCACTCTAGAAAAGGGAGAAGGCATGTTTGAATGTGCAGTACATAGAATATGTCAAGATGAGGGTCCTACACACTAGTGAAGGGTTTCCTCCAGCTTCTTTAATGGTCTGAAAGTTAAACTATGACCAGGATTGTTGTAAGGGTATGTTGGTTTGGAGTGGTACTGGGATTGTAGGAGAAAGGAGTAAGATAAGGGAAAGTATAAAAGAGAGGAAGGGTAAAGAACGGGCGTTCTGGTAGGTCCTCCAGCCAAGGTCTCATGAAATCCATCCAATAAAGGGGATGGGGTGTGAAAGTTTATAATGCGGGATAGAAAAAGTAATTTGAGTATTTTAGTAAATAAGCACGTGATGCAGTCTAAAGGCGTGGACTAATGATTCTTTACTGTCTCATCCTCCGTTACATCTGATAGTTCATAGGTAGGTCAGCAAGGAAACAGTCTGATGAACCAAGCGGGGATCTTTTTTGTCCAATCAATTTGTAACAATTATTTACTTTTCTTATTTCTAGCATATTTAAAAATATATGCAAAAAAGAGCACAGTAAACTTTGTTTTTAGACAACATTATTGATTTTTTACACTGTTACACAGTTTTATTACTGTTCACAGAGCACTCAATATACAATTCAGTTTATTGCCAGCAAATCTTGACAATCATATGATATCCATGTCCATGAGGAAACTGTAAAGCTGGTCATGCACTGAGCAAATTTGAAATTATATCAGTGGGTGGCCCAGTCAGTATCACTCTGGCAGACATCTTTTGATTTAAAAATAGAAGGAGCCAGGCTGATATTTTCAGTCAAACAGCATCTGCATCAAATTAGATGAAGACATTGTTCAAATATTCTGAAACCGGGGAAAATTCAACGTTTGGCAAATACATTGAAAGCGCATGCACAGGTAAACATGGATGCAAAGAAGCATAGGCATTTGCAAGAGCACAGCCATTCACTTCTATGGTAGGCTGTGACATAGACATGTGACATGTAGTGACATAGGCATGGGAAAGCCATGGGAAATTATGTCAGGGATATGCAAGAAAGAAGGATCTTTACCTTGCCAACGTCCATCTATTAGAGGAAAAGGATTGGGAAAGTAGAATATACTATTTCAAAAAAACAACAGCCTTTATGGGCACAATATGAGGCAGTACATGTAAAACAAAATAATCTTTATTACAATTATTGTTAAAACCACACAATACTAAAATCATTACAACACCCTCTACTTAACAATAGGTCGACAGGTACCCAATTACAGACAGGAAGGCATGGATCCAATCAGATAAGACATATAAAAGTCCATCAATGTAGAAGAAAATTGTCACGTACCTTGTAGTAGAGCCTGTCTTTTGTAGGAGGAGACCTCTCATACAGCTCTGGCTCTGAACCCACTGGAGTGAGAACAGTGGTTTCGAGAGTGCAGCGAGGTAGGAGTGCCTCTGTAATGCAGCAGCAGACTGGATGAATGGATGCTGACTCCAGTTGACTTGGTAGAAGACAGCAGCAGGCAGATGAGGCAGATGAAGCAGGTGCAGGTCAGCAACCCCAGGAGCTGGATGCAGAGGCAGACTGTAGAAGGGTGAGACAAGCCGGGTCAAACAGATGCAGGCATAAACTGGCAAAGACGGCAGGAAAAGAGTAGTTGGTAAACAAGCTGAGTTCGGCAACAGGTTACAAGCAGGCAAATTCTATAAGCAAGGTCAAGGCAAGCCGGGTCAGGATAGGAGAAGGCTGGATAGTCAGAAAGGCTGGGTCACTTCAGGTAATCAGGCATCAGCAGGTTCAAAGTAATACGGGGTAAAGCTGCATATCAGACAGCACTGAACTAGTGTAGTTGCTGTCCCTTTAAAGGCCAATGGGTGCCAAAGCACATTAGCATGCATGCGTTCCCGCGCATGCGCACACGCACGCAGTAGTGATCATTCAGTAAGATTCCCGTGCAACCCCACGCACGCACGTATGCGCACATGCCTGCGCGAACGCGGTGACAATCAAGATTCCTGACATTGCCCCCTCCCAAGAGGCAGCCTCCAGGTGCCTAACTGTGCTCCTTTTTCTGGATGAGCAAGGGAAAAGGCCTGGACTAACCTTCTTGCGTGAACATTACATTTGGGTTCCCAGGAGTTGTCCCCCGGAATATACCCTTTCCACTTAATCAAAAACTGCACCCGGTATTGTCTTCTCCTGCAATCAAGAACAGCCTCCACCTCATACTCCTCATTACCGTCAATTAGAATGGGTACTGGTGGCCTGGACCCTCTGTCAGGGAAGGGGTCAGTTACTGCAAGTTTTAACAAGGCAACGTGAAATACAGGATGAATTTTCAATGAATCGGGTAAAGAAAGTTCATACGATACCTCATTTATTTTTCTCCTCACTTGGGTGCCAACTTCTTAGATGGACAGGCCAGCCAGAGATTTACTGTGGAGAGCCATACCCGATCACCAGGCTGAAGATTCAGTTCTCCTCTTCTTCTTTTGTCAAAAACTCTCTTATTGTCCCTCTGTACCTTTGCCACTGTCTCTTGTAGAATCTTATTATCGTGTTTGAGAAAATCCACAGTGTTCTGTACTGCTGAGACTGTAGATTCAGGAATGAGATCAGGTAAAAATGACAAACAGAACCCATAGTTGGCAAAAAAGGGAGATTGTCCTGTAGCTGAGTGATTTGCATTATTGTATGCAAACTCTGCTAGCGGCAAGAGTGCCGTCCTGGGCAAAGGACGTGAAGCAACGAATGTACTGCTCAAGTGTCTGATTGGTTCTTCCATTTGCCCGCTAGTTTGAGGGTAATAAGCTGAGGAAAAAGCCAACTTGATCTTTAGAATTTCACATAGGTCCCTCCAGATTTGTGGGGTAAATTGCACCCCTTGATCCGATACAATGTTTGTAGGAACTCCGTGCAATCTTACAATTTCTTTAATATACACTCGGGCAGTCTCCATGGCGGATGGGGTGGACTTTAAGGGCAAAAAATGGGCCATCTTAGACAGACGATCTACTACAACAAAAATTGCCGTGCATCCTTCAGAGTTCTACGACAAAATCCATAGAGATTATCCTCCAAGGCCTATCTGGAATGGGTAAAGGTTTTAATAAGCCCCAAGCTCTGCTTCTTGCTGTCTTACTTCGGGTACAAACAGGATAGGAATTCACGTACCTTTTGCAAAATTCTTCTACGTCAGGCCACCAGAATGTGCGCCATACCAACTTGGAGGTTTTATGGATACTGAAGTGTCCTGTCAGTGGATGATCATGCAACAGCCTCAAGTCCTGCACCCGTAAACTTTCTGGGACAAAGATTTGGCCTGCTTTCCACAACAAGTTATCTATGGATATAAGGGACACTCCAGCGGGACTAGGAATGTTCATAGAAGCCTGTTTGATTTGTGAAAGGAGATCCGTCTGTAAAAGGAGAAAATTACCTGCCGGTAAGATGGTATCAGGAATGGATAATTCTTTGGCATCATCATACATACGGGATTTGTGTTTTTTGATCCCGGTCGGTAGGTAATGTGGAAGGAGAAACGTGAGAAGAACAAGGCCCATCTAGCTTGCTGAGGTTTAAGATGTTTAGCAGCTCTTAAATACTCGAGATTTTTATGGTCAGTATATATTAGAATAGGATGGGTTGCGCCTTCTAACAGATACCTCCACTCCTCCAAGGCCGGTGTGATTGCCAATAATTCTTGGTCTCCGACATCGTAATTTCTCTCCGCTGAGGATAGTTTTTGTGAGAAGAACGCCACTGGATGCATTAAGTCCTTGGCTCCCTGGCGCTGGAAAAGAACTGCTCCTATTGCTATTTCAGAAGCGTCCACTTCAAGGATAAAGGGCAGTGACGGGTCAGAATGACTGAGGACTGGAGCAGAAGTGAAAAGTCCTTTTAGTGCTTTGAAGACTCTTTGGGTCTCAGGGTTCCAGCAGAAATGTAGATTTTGCTTTGTCAACTGCGTAATGGGGGTGATTATGGTGGAGAATCCTTAAACAAACTTCCCATAAAAGTTTGCAAACCCCCCAAAATGCTGGATCTCTTTCTTGTCCATGGGTACTGGCCAATCCAAAACAGCAGATACTTTCTGGGGATCTATCTTAATCCCTGTTAGGGAAATGATTAAGCCCAAAAACTGGATGCTCCTCTGTTCAAATTCACATTATTTGGTTTTGCATACAATTTGTATTGGCGAAGCCTACCTAGCACACAGTTGACATGTTCACGATGCTGGTCCAGGGATCCATAGAAAATTAGGATAGCATCTAAATAGATAATTACAAAAATGTCCAGAAAGTCTCTAAACACATCATTGATGAAGTGCTGAAACGTGGCAGGGGCATTGCAGAGACCGAAAGGCATCACCAGGTACTCAAAATGTCCAAATCGGATACAAAATGCTGTTTTCCACTCATCCCCTTCTCTAATATGTACCAGATTGTAGGCCCCTCTCAAGTCCAGTTTGGTAAAGATATGGGCAGATCTCAATCTCTGGAACAACTCATTCATCAAGGGGAGAGGATAATGGTTCTTTACCGTGATTTTATTTAATTCCCGGTAATCCATGCATGGGCGTAGAGACTGGAGGGGCAAATAAATCCTTTAAGATTTTCATCAATATAAACCTTTAGGGCCTCCTGTTCCCATTCAGATATTGAAGATATGCCCAAATAGAATTTCGGCCCCGGGAAGGATTTCAATGGGGCAGTCGTATGGGCGATGAGGAGAAAGTGTGTCTGCTCCCTGCTGAAAACATCCAGAAACTGGTGGTATTGTTCAGGCACTGACTGTTGAGCCTCCAAGTCCTCTGCATTCAGGTATAACAGTGCCGGGGGTGTATCATCTAGTCTGGACAAGCAATGTCTCTGGCAGCATTGGGATGAGAATTTGACTTGTCCAGATGTCCAATTGATCAGGGGATTGTGAGCCTATAGCCAGGGAAGACCCAAGATAACGGGAAAGAGTGGAGAGATGATGGCATCAAGACTCAACAGCTCTTCATGATGGGCAGACTTAACAGGAAGTAGGGGGGTTTCTTGAGTGACCAGTCCAGATTTGATATGCGCGCCATTGGCCATTGGCACTTACAAGGCTTTGCAGGACAGTTTGCGCATGTAATGACCCCCTTCTCCACAGTACAGGCATAAATTGTTCTGCCGGTGACGTAGTCGCTCTTCAGGTGTTAATGCGGGATGCATCAACCCCAACTGCAGAGGTTCAGGTGCATCGGATGTAGAGCTGGCAGGAACAGGCATGGTAGGCACTGGATTAGGGGATGCATGAACTGGAGCTCTTGACATCATCCAAACGGGCTGACAAGACTGGGTAGACCTTTCTGACCCACACTCACAGAGCCGCTGATCGTTCTAAATGGCTAGAGCAATTAGTCCTTCAAGAGTATTGGGTATTCCTACCCGGGCAAGCTCATCCTTGAGACCTTCGAAGAGACCCATGTGGAATTGGTGTTGCAGAGCTGCATCGTTCCATTGGGTGTCTGCGCTCCAGTGTCTGAAGTCCATGACATAGTCCTCAGCCACTCTGCGGCCTTGCTGGAGTGCATGCAGGGCAGCTTCTGCTGTGGCGGTCCACTGGGGGGGTCGTCATACAACTGGGCCATGTCTGAGGTTCCCCTTGGAGTAAAGAGATGACAAACCCCACCTTGGTGACTTCCAGCAAAAAAGTCCGGGGCTGTAGGGCAAAGTATAGCTGGCAGGCGTTGCAAAAGGCCCGGAACTTGCTTCGATCCCTGAGAACCTCTCTGGAGTAGGCACTCTAGGCTCGGGTGATAGCATGACCACAGAAGGGCCGGAGATCACTTGTGCGGAGGCAGTAGAGGACACTGATGTCGGGCCGGGCCAGTTGATGCCAAAACAGTCTGTACCCATTCTTCCAGCTTGGTATAGCCCTCCTGTAGGGACTGGACAACTTGGGTGAGGGCAGCGAGATATTGACAAATCTCCTCCATTGGTGTGGCTCCTCCTGTAGGCTCAGACATGGCTGTCTGATACTGTCAGTTAATGGAAGGTGAAGGGCACTTCTGGATCACCGCTGTGGCACAGAGAATTGTCCCAAAGGAAAAGGTGGGCTGATTCAAGGAGAGTTTAGGCACCAGGGCAGCACTCCCAACGAGCAGCAGCAGACTCTAGAGAAAACAGGGTAAACACAAAGAAGGCGCCTCTAAGTGCAGTATAAACAATTTTATTACAGCCAAAGGGTTAAAAACACTTACTAGAAAGTGGTAATTGACAGGCACATCAATAGCTCCTGTGAGAGATACAGTCCCGCGCTGAATGGGATCCTGGGCATGAGTTCTGTCTGCAGATGTAATTACAGCCCATCTGACCAGCTGGGAGTGTAGGTAGAGAGGGTCCTCAGTATGGATTCGTGCCAGGGGACACCAGGAAGCAGCTGTGCAGCGAGCACAGAGCACCAGACCAGCTTGTGACGACACAGGAAGTGCTCCCGTGGCCGGCGTGGAATGCACGAAACCGCAAATGACATCAGGGGGCAGGGTGCATTTCAGAGCGAATCAGTGGCTGGATAGCTGGGATTACTTCCTTTTTATTTTAGCTGTGAGCGTGACCCTGGGCAGGGCCACCCTCAAAGTGTCAGCAGAGAAAGACTTGTACAGGGGGATACGTGACCAAAACATAGCAGAACATGGATAAGTGGGGGACAAAGAAACAAACAGAAAAAAAACAGAAAAAGCAACACAAGGGTACATTCATAAAATACCTTGTAGTAGAGCCTGTCTTTTGTAGGAGGAGACCTCTCATACAGCTCTGGCTCTGAACCCACTGGAGTGAGAACAGTGGTTTTGAGAGTGCAGCAAGGTAAGAGTGCTTTTCTAATGCAGCAGCAGGCTGGATGAATGGATGCTGACTCCAGATGACCTGGTAGAAGACAGCAGCAGGCATATGAGGCAGATGGGTTTTAAGCAGGCAAAGTCTATAAGCAAGGTCAAAGCAAGGTCAAGGCAAGCCGGGTGAGGATAGGAGAAGGCAAGATAGTCAGACAGGCCGGGTAATCGGGTATCAGCAGGTTCAGAGTAACAGGGGGTAAAGCTGCAGATCAGACAGCCGTGCACTAATGCAATTGCTGTCCATTTAAAGGCCAATGGACGTCAAAGCACATTAGCGCGCGTGTGCGCACGTTCCTGCGTATGTGCACTCACCAATGTTCATTCAGGAAGACTCTTGTGCGACCCCACGCATGCCCGCGCAGATGCGGTGACAATCTAGATCTCTGACAACAATATAAGTAGATATCAAGAATCAAGTCCATAACTCATCCATAACTGCTTCGTGTCCAGCCATAGTACATATATGGCTGAATGGGAGGAGCACCAATGGGGTGGATGTACCCATACCCCCACCCCACATCTGCTGCTTGTATGTGCTCCCTGGGAGTGCGCAGCAGTGTGATCTGTGCCCACAGTGTCTGGTGAAATGCTGATCCTTGTATCGGGACGCTGTGGGCGGCCCTGGTATCATGTAATCGCTGTAGCCAATCAGTGATCACATGAACAGTAGCAAATGATATGTAATTTCCTGGCATCAGTGTTTACTACTGCGTGATCTCTGCAACCAGTCACAGAGATCACATAGTATAAGGCCATTCACAGCAGCCCTGTGCCATGAGATAGCTGTGGCCAATCACAGCTATCAATGTATTTCTTAATGGCTGCAGGAATGCAGTCAGAGAGAGTAAGAAATTATTGCTTTTACAGCCATCATGTAAAAAAATCCTGATCACCTCCCCAGAGTAGTACAGTGTCACTATGGTTGCCCTTCAACTGCCTGGTCTAAAGGAGAGTGTCATACACTATCCTCTGCTGAGATGTAGAGCAATCACTGTGTCCCTCTGTACAGTCAAGCTAAGCAGACAGAATAAACCAACATAAAGGTTATATTTATCTTTAATAGGAAAGTTAAAGGTAGGCATGTTTTGTTAATGAATTATGTACGGCATATCTAGATGTCTAGGTTAAGTTTATCGACATCCTGCTTGTAATGAGCAAGAAAGGAATTACTTCAAAGAGTTATTGAGGATGTAATCGAAAAGACTGGATGATAAAATTTAAAGCTGATAAGTACTTATGTTTTATGAATATCTGGATATGGTTATTAGCTGAGATTATGGCTAGATTCACAGCAAGCACTTCAGTAAGCCAAATGCTTATGTGTAACTATATCTTACATTGGATTTACATTAATTACCCCTACAGCTCTGTAATAACAAGCTATCTACTGACTGACAGTGATCATTACAGGCATAACATCTAAAAAATGAGACTTATGAAAAATATGACACAAAATATTGTTCAGAATCACTCATATTTTAATTATTTCATGTAATTACATCAGTACCAGAAGGCATCCTACTGTAATTTACTAGGCAGCTAATAAAGGTGTGATAGACTGTCTAATAGAGCTATTAGGGCTCATCCACACAAGTGCTGAATGCTTTTTAGCTGCCGTAACTAGTATATACTGCAATGACAGGATAGATTCATTGGGTCGAGAAAGCTTGAGAAGTGAATGCAGAGTACTATACTGAGAATGTATTGTACCATTCATGTTTATGAGAACAGAATTATTTAATGAATATTTTTGTTTAATATAATATTGGCCCCACAATGCATCTGTTCTGCAAGCAGTGCTGATGACCTTGCATTGGATTGACTGAATGTATACCCAACCCAAAATGTTTTCTTTTTGCATTATTTAGTTCCTTATTGGGAATAGATAAAGTTAAAAAGGATGCAAGGATTGAAGAGTGCAAATGATTTAATACTACTTTAAAACATGGAACATAGAGGGATCATTTGTATGACTTCTTTGAAATGTTGATGGAAATTCTGACATATAGATGCCCTTTGTTTTAAGAAGACAATGGTCAACTTCACAGTATTTGAAATTAGGTTTTTCATTCAGTTCCTTTTGGGCCACTGCACCACAAGCTGTGTGACCATACTGTTTTGTTTTGACCATCAAATGGGAAATATTGAGATAAACTATATACAGACAGATCAGCTAGAACAGGAAGTGCTTTAATTACATTTTTCACTTTACCGCCTCCAAAACCTCAAAAACACTTGGATGGAATTCCCTTTTATATACATAAAACCCTTTTAAAGGACACAGGATTAAGTCATTTAGCCACATTGGGGCATACAAAATCAGGCCATAGAGGGGTGGGTAAAACTGCAAACAAAATGCTAAAAGACCCACGAAAATCAAAAGGTTGACATGTGGGGTTCAGCAGAGCCTACAAAGCCACCATAGCAAAAAATGTGTGAACCGAGGACCAGGTGGCAGCCTTACAAATCTGAGAAACAGATGTCTGATGCTGAATAGCACTAACTGATCTAATTGAGTGCCCTTTATGGGGAGAGGCAGAACCTTGTCCTTAAGTTTATAGGATTGAATGATTGGCTGCCAAATCCACCTGATATATAGTGAAACAAGAAGCAGGCTGTCCCTATCTTTATAAATTATATCACAGAATCAAACTGTCTAAAGGTAGCTGTAGCTGAGAGAGGCTCAAACACTTCCAGACAATGGTAGGAATGAAGAAGGGAGAACAATGTCCTGGTTAAGGTAAAAGAAACTACCTTGGGAAGTATAGCACGAGAAAACATTTTTTTTGCAGGGTAAGTCTGCATGTGTCAGAAATGTGCAACAAAGAGGGCAATCTTTTGAGTAAGAGTAGACAGAAGAACATCCATGATAAGGAAAAAGGGCAGTTTCTGAGAAACCCAAACAGAATCTGGATGAGATTCCATGTTGTCAGTGGGTTGGCTAGGTTTACAGGTGGAATAGTCTTCATAAAAATGTAAGAAACTGGGTGAACAGCATGACAAATACCTACATCAGTTGAAGTTCCATTTTTATGCGTGGGTCAATAAAGCCTGGAAATTCCTGGCTAATAGACTTAAGTCACAAAAGGCCAAGAAGAGTATTGCACACCTCTTAGACCCCTGTACCAAATAACAATTTTGAACCCAAAACAACTCACAGACCCATTCACAGACTATTATAGTGTCATGGCAGTTCTTTATGGTACCTTCCCCAAAAAGGAAAGGCATCTCCCCATTCTATATCTTGTTTCAGAACAAAATGTAATTTACTAAGACAACTTTCATGTTTCAATGGGAAGCTGATTTACTACATATCTTCCCTACCCCCTTGTGGAGCAAAGCCTTCAACTCCATATATAAAGCTTCACACTGTGAAGATCATTGGGAACTAGCATTCAAAATCTTGCTACGTTGCTACGTTGATAATACACCTCTACCCGAATATCTACTTTTTCCGCTACCAACTCTCCTCTTTGTTGGAGGGGATGTGGACACTTAGGAACCTTACTTCATGTTCTATGGTCATGCAAGAACATAACTAACTAACTTTCCGAAGTTACTGGGATCTTACCAACACCTGGTTCTGCTCTAGCTATTCTTAATTTAGGTATTGACACTTTTCCAACTAGTTTTCACACTATAGTTACTCAAATGGCTAGGCTTACAATAGTTAGGCACTGGAGAACATAGCTGGCACCTAATAAGTCAGAAACTGTATCTCTTCTTAAAACCAACTATACATATGAAAAAATATAGCTCCTTAAGTATTTCCTTTTACACCACCTTTGAGAAATCATGGAATCCCTGAGTTAATTGGTGTAACCATTAACCACTTCCCGACCGCCTAACGACTATAAGCGGCGACAGTGTGGATCTGTCCCGTGAATCACCGCTTATAGTCGTCACTCGCGGGCACGATGCTAGGGGGCAGTGGGTCAGGCGGACTCGTTGTCCTCTGGCAAGCCAGGATGGCCTGAGACAGAGCCGGAACGGGGAATCGTCGATGTAAACACGGTGGTTCCCCCCGTTCTGTACTCAGGATCAGTTATATCTCTGGTGCCCCTAGCAGCCCAGCCCCCATACAGTTAGAACACATACAGGGAACACAGTTAACCGCTTCACTGGCCCATGCAGGTTAACACCTTCCCTGCCAATGACATTTATACAGTAATCAGTAGATATTTAAATTTCTGATCTCTGTATAAATGTCATTGGTCCCAAAAAAGTGTCAAAAATGTCCAACATGTCCGCCCCAATATCACAGTCCCTATAAAAATCGCAGATCGCCGCCATTACTATCTCATGGTTTGTAAACGCGGCAACTTTTGTGCAAACCAATCAATAAACGCTGATTGCGATTTTTTTTTTTTTACCAAAAATATGAAGGAGAATATAGATCGGCCAAAACCGATGAATACATTTGTTTGTTTTTTTGGGGGTTTTTTGGACATGTATTATAGCAAAAAGTAAGAAATATTGTTTTTTTTGCAAAATTGTTGCCCTTTTTTGTTTATAGCCGTGATCCGAAATGACGCAGAGGTGATTAAATACCACCAAAAGAAAGCTCTATTTGTGGGGCAAAAAGTTTGCAAATTTTGTTTGGGTACAACTTTGCACGACCACGCAATTTGCAGTGCTGAATCGCAAAAAGTGCTCTGGTGCTAAGGTGGGAAATCCTTCCGTGGCTGAAGTGTTAAGCTTGCAATATCTTGTTTTACTTACAGATCCTACTGCTGTACTGCTTACCTGTTGTGTAATGCACCATTGTATGCTGTTATCCTAAGAACCACATTGCTGGCTGAAACATTGTTTTCTATCTGATGTACTGTTTGTACTTCGCTTGTTAATACCTTAAATAAAAAATGTGTTGGCGAAAAAAAAAAAAACAGCTGAGGCTGAGATTTGAGCCGAGATGGTACTCAAGGTACTAATCCAGGCAAAATGTTAATCCAGCCCCGACTGGAAAAAAAATACTTTCTGAGATGGAATATCCTTGCCCAACACCATAAGAAATATGCTTTGTAGATGCGATGATAGACTTCCTTTAACAGCATAGGGGTCAAAGCCAGTAACTGAGGGTGGTAAATTAATTCTTGGGACAGAAGATCTGGATGATCTGGGGGGGCTCACAGAGAGTCTGTCAGGCATCTGATGAGGTCCAAGACCCATGTCTTATGTGCCAGTTTGGAAAATCAATGAAATGCCCTCCCTCTCAATCTGATGAACGGAACCCACAGGGTAACCAGAGCCTTCGCCATTCAACTGATATGACTGGTGATTCATGCATAGCTTGTCCTGTGTGAGCAGTAATCTTTGGGGTTACATCAGTTGAATAAGCATGATAAGTTCAACAAGAAAACTCCCTACACACTTTTCTCATCATGTATTTGGCTATCTAAGTCTTCGGTGATCTTCTGTATAGTAGGTGGGTATTCCCCTATATAGGATATAATTGTCTCGGCATGTGGGATTATTAATATATACTGTTCAAGCATGCACAATTGTATATTTTTTATCTCCTGTAGCTGCTGCCTCTTTTGCCACCACACCTGCCCTGGAGAAGACAATGTAGGACTCTGGACTTTGGTTTTTTCTGGATGGTGTGAACTTTGGAGTGTATTTGTGAGTCTAGCTGTGCGCTGTTGTGCATGTTACTTTAAAAAATAAAAATAACAACAAAAGAAGCATGTTACACAATTACATTAACAAATATAAAGTGCTCCCCTATTTCTCCTGAAGAAGCAGGGTTACCTGTAAAACACGTTGAGGCATGTAGTTTGTGATGGAAGCCTCCCCTGCAAACTCAAAATTGTTTAAAACTACTGCGTGTGATTGCAGTGGTTCTAATCAATGTATGGGTGTTTTGGCCCTCATGGGCAACGTTTAAAGGCAGGTATTGCAGATGTTCTAGCAATGGAATTTTATTTTTTCTCTGTTTTAAGCAAATAAGATTTTGTTATGAAGCTTTGAAATAATTGTGCTTTGGTCTAACTGTGTTCTGGCACCTGGAAAATCCATCTTTTTTTCCTTTTCCTCTTTTTTTTATTACAGTATTCAGGATGTGGTGCCTTAAGCAACACATTAATATATTACATTTCTAGTAACTGAGGAAGCCCACCTGCTTGGGACTGGAACCTGTCAGGGCTGAGAAATTAAGTACTGCCTAATCCAGAATTTGTCTTTATATTGAGCTGCAAGACTTCTGGTTCCTCCTGGATAGTTGATGTAAGCCACTGCAGTGGCATTGTCTGCCTAAACCCTGGTCAGATGGCCTTGCAGTTGAGAGACCCAGTGTTTAGGTGATAATTAAATCATTTTGTTATCCAGTACACTGATTGGGAGACAAGTTTCCTCCAAGGATCAAGTCCCTTGCACTGAGAGAATCCAAAACTCCTCTGGTGCCCAACAAGCTTCGAGACCAATAGGAGTAAGGATTTCCCCAACTTCAGGAGTAAACTTGTGATCCATCATGCCAGAGCAAGCTGGGTTTTGTTGGTCAAGCATATACGGTGATCCAGAGACTGAGCCTGCTTGTCCCGTGTCCAAATGTTGTAGAACGCAGACTGGTAACATAAGGTATAGCCAAAGCAGGTAGCTCCAACTCTAAGCACATGCTGACTGCATTAAAAAGGACAGAGATGGTATGCTTACATTTTGGAGTTATGTCTGCAGACCTCGATCAATTCTGTACCAAATCCTCAAACAAGGATATAGTACAAACCTCTTCATCCTCAGCTGACAGTGAAGAAGCATCTGCAGCCCCAGGGAAATCAGACATGATTATGAAGGAGAGGGTGTGGAAATATGCTTGTGACCCCTGCAATCTGGGTCTGCTAACATGGCTGAAATTTTCCTGCCCAAGGCTGTGCAAAGTGTCGCAGCTGGAGCCCCAGATGTTGACCCCATGGGTCAGGGCAAGTAAAGTACCACCAGGCTCCTGCACAAAAGGGCAAAGCCCTGACTTGCGGCTGAGGTTCTGTGGTCCCCACACAGACACATTGGGGATAGAGAGGTGGAATCCCAGGGACATGCCACTTCCAAATAGCCTTTGCTCTCCCAGTGGGAACACTCCCTAAAATGTCTTCCAGGATAGGGTTCCACCAGACAAGTGCTCCATGGGGATGAGCCTTTAAAGTGCTCTACATCTAACTCACACTTGACACACAGATATCTAGGAGAGTGCCTTGAAAAATACCCAGTCCCTACATTACATCACGGCCTCGCTTCTTCCCCATAACAGGGTCCAGGTATATATGAGCTGATTTGGACAAGACATTTTTGGAAACATTCTAGAAAAATAACTAGGCTGCCTTTGTTTGCTAGTGCCCAATCTTGTGAGGGCAGTAGCATAACCCAGCTGAATTTATTCATTCTGTGCCCCTTAACGTACCAAAATGAAAGGAAAATATATTTGAGAAAAGACTTGCTTGTGGTCAGGATTTCATTAACAGTATCAACATGTCTTAGCTCAGTAGTGCAAGGTTATACTGCAGGATCTCTGTGCTTTTGCCATAAACATTACTACAAAAATGCCATAAAACAATACCGAATAGCACAGATGCTAGTAAAACACTACAGTTATAGAACTAGAAATGCCATTAATAATTCACCCAAACTTTCTTTTTAGTGTTCCTTTAAAACAATGCTTGAGTGCCTTTGAGCAGAACATTCTTGTTATTGGATGAGTGTTAATGGATGTGCAAATCACACAAAAACAAGGACGGTTCAGGCTGGAGGTCAATATTAAACTGAAAAGTATAGTAGAGTGACTGTTCTCATTATACAGTGATCTACATTGGTCAGAGGATTTACAATTCTTTGCATACACAATACACCCCAGTGAGCGAAGTGTTTTTCTGTTAACTCTGCAGATGGAATGTTCTCAGGTTGTGAACACAAAATAAAACGCTGCCTACTTGCACATGTAAACATTTTGTTGAATGAACTGCCACCATCAACACTGTATTCCTGCAAACCTTTGCATGTGTATTGAATGCGTGGGCTCAATAAATGGATTGGAGAGTGGCGAGAGGTGATGTACAAATTCTGTAATCAACCCAAATAGTAAATGACATATCCTACAGTATCTTAAAAAATGAATATTGCTAGCTTAAAAGTTCACTTGCCAGGGGAGAGATGTGGGCCTCCATTGCTTGTATGAATTGCAGGCAGAAAATAAAGGTCAGGGAAAAGTAAAAAGAATCCCTAAAGCTACAACATGGGTTCATTTGCCCGTGCAGGATAAAGGTACTGTTCATTTTTTTTTTCCGGATGTCCTAGAGCTGCATATAGCCACCCACAGTCATGAACAGTCAAGTAGGTGTGTTTGGTGCATTCTGTTAGTGCCTGTACATTATTATACGCAAATAAAAAATCTACAAAATTACAGTAAGGGAAAAAAGTATTTGATCCCCTGCTGATTTTGTACATTTGTTCAATGACAAAGAAATGATCAGTCTATAATTTTAATGGTTTAACAATGTGAACAACAGAATAACAACAAAAATCCAGAAAAACGCATTTCAAAAAGTTATAATAAATTGATTTGCATTTTAATGAGTGAAATAAGTATTTGAACCCTTTGCAAAACATGACTTAGTAATTGGTGGCAAAATCCTTCTTGGCAATCACAGTGGTCAGACATCAGTCTTGTAGTTAGCCACCAGGTTTGCACACATCTCAGGAGGGATTTTGTCCCCCTCCTTTTTGCAGATCCTCTCCAAGTCATTAAGGTTTCGAGGCTGCCATTTGGTAATTCGAACCTTCAGCTTCCTCCACATATTTTTTATGGGATTAAGGTCTGGAGACTGGCTAGACCTTAATGTGCTTTTGCCTTGGCCGTGTGTTTTGGGTCATTGTCATGCTGGAATACCCATCCACAACCCATTTTCAATGCCCTGGCAGAGGGAAGAAGGATCTCACCCAAGATTTGACAGTACATGGCCTCATCCATCGTCCCTTTAATGCGATGAAGCTGTCCTGTTCCCTTAGCAGAAAAACACCCCCAAAGCATAATGTTTCCACATCCATGTTTGACGGTGGGGATGGTGTTCTTGGGGTCATAGGCAGCATTCCTCCTCCAAACATGGCGAGTTGAGTTGATGTCAAAGAGCTTGATTTTGGTCTCATCTGACCACAACACTTTCACCCAGTTATCCTCTGAATCATTCAGATGTACATTAGCAAACTTCAAATATGGCTTGTACATGTGCTTTCTCCAGCAGGGGGCTTTGCAGGCATTGCAGGATTTCAGTCTTTCACGGTGTAGTGTGTTATCAATTGCTTTCTTGGTGACTATGGTCCCAGCTGCCTTGAGATCATTGACAAGGTTCTCCCCGTAGCTCTAGGCTGATTCCTCACCATTCTCATGATCATTGAAACCACGAGGTGAGATCTTAAAATATAAAGCCAATCGGCTGCTCTCCTGATGGGGGGCTGCGCTGAACGTTTATCAGTCCGGTCCCCCTCAGGATCACCACACTGGACCACCAAGGAGCCAACCAGGACCACCAGGGAGCTCCCCTCAAGGACAGCATAAGGAGGCCACCCAGGACCACCAGGGAGAAGATCAGGAGGCCACCCAGGGACCACCAGGGAGCCCACACTAGACCACCAGGTAAGGAGCATACAGTGCACTGTAGGGATGGCACTGTGCCCATATGTGATGCCTGCCAGTGCCATCCCTAGCAGTGCTATATGCACTAGTGCCCACCAGTGCCATGCACCAGTGCCCACCAGTGCCCACCTGTGCCACCTATCAGTGCCCACCTGTGCCACCTATCAGTGCCCAGCAGTGCCACCTATCAGTGCCAATCAGTGCTACCTACCAGTGCCACCTATGAGTGCCCATCAGTGCCGCATATCAGTACCACTTATCAGTGCCCATCAGTGCTGTATATATGTGCTCCATCATCAGTGCAACCTTATCAGTGCCGCCTCATCAGTGCCAATCTGTACTGCCTCATCAGTGCCTGTCAGTCTAGCCTCATCAGTGCCCATCAGTGTAGCCACATCAGTGCCCATCAATGATGGAGAAAATGTACTCATACAAAGTTTTGTGACAGAAACAAAGAAAAACTTTTTTTTTTTTTTTAAATTGTCAGTCTTTTTTTATTTGCAGCGCAAAAAATAAAAAATGCAGAGTTGATCAAATACCACCAAAAGAAAGCTCTATTTGTGGGAACAAAATGATAAAAAATCTGTTTGGATACAGCGTCGCACGACCGCACAATTCTCATTCAAAGCGCAACAGCACTGAAAGCTGAAAATTGGTCTGGGAGAGAAGTGTTTTAAGTGCCTGGTATTGAAGTGGTTAAACACCTTCAGTATTCTGACTAACAGCAATTAACAGAATTGAACTGCATTTGCCTAGTAACAGTATATAAAGACAGTCCCAACTTGCTATTACAGTCCCAGTTTTATTCCACTGACCAGTGATTGATGAAAACAAAATTGTTGGCTGGGAAAGTTGGGTCCCTTGAAGAAAACACAACAGTTCCCAGCAGACAGATTAACTTGTATAATGTTAGTCTCTTACCAGACCCAGGGCATCCTCTTCTGGGTCTCTGAATGCCTACTCTGATTCAGTGAAAGTCTAGTTCAAGTCAGGTAAAAAGTTGCTGTGATTTCTCTTTTTCAATCCTTCTGAGACAATTCCTCTTCTCTTCCTTTCAAGTGGTGGTAGTGACCTCTGGTACAGACCCACCAAGCACCCAAATCACACCATCCCAGGAAGAAGGTTCTCAGTCTCTTTGTTCTCACCCAATTATTGTCAGCTATGGCAGGGATCTGTTTATCCAGTAGCAACAGCAGTTCAGTCTCTTTCCCATACACCTGCTTGCTTTAAACCCATTCTCTCCTCTCTCCTCACCAGCCCGCGGACACACTTCTCCTTGATCTGTTGCAACAGCAAATCACCATTCTCCAGTTGATCCAGATCCAGCCAAGATAGTTTCTCCTGTACTAGACACAAACACTCATTGCAAAGTAGTCTCCTTAAAGATGGCTGAAGGATGCAGAAGGATAATTCAGCAGCAACAAAGAAGTTCCACAGCAGTTATCAGCTACAGTCCAGGTTGCATGTTCCCCCACCAAAGATCTTTGGTCCTCCAAATAAGTAAAAGGCAACAAGGAACTAAAAGCATGTTAATAAACAAGTTACCTAGAAACTAAACTGCTTTTATTTCATTTTGCAATGAACACATCAGGTAATGGAGGCTGCCACCAAAGTGTGTTGGGGTTGAAGCAAGGGGCCCTCGTTGAGATAATCACTTCTGAACTGTTGCCCTATGAGTCACTTGTAAGTCACTGTGGGGGATTGCACCGTTCTATTGACCTGCTTTTTCCTGGGTTCAGGTGGTTCTGTGGTTGAATCTTCTTGTCCTGGCTTGGGCGACTAAAATGGGGGTTTCCCTTTCTAGTTCATTGGGCACTAGAGAAGAAACTGAAGAAGGTGCTGAATACGTTTGCGTTACCTCTATGAGGAATTCTGCAGAAGTCCCTTCATCTGAGTTTCTCAGTTCCTCTTCTACTTATCTGTGGCATGAAGTCTGTTGCTTCATGCCTAAGCACAATGGAACTTCGCCCTGCAGCAGAAGTGGATGGAGTGGCATCTATGGGCTCAGAAGGCCACAACCAATCTACATCTAAGTCATCATCCCTGTCATCTTATTCTTGTTCTGCTTCAACAGATGTCAGTGGTTGAGAATTAGTGACTGGAACTTGCCTGGAAGAAGATAGCCTGGGTGATGGTGTTTCAGCCCTTGCAGGTAGCCTGATGGCTTTACACGGGGGCAGCAGATGTTCTTGATGCCAGGTCTTCAGAGGCCCTGTTTTCCCAACAGGGTAGATTTGGTATACAGAAAGACCAGGCAATTTCTTGCAGATTATGTATTGCTGAGAACTCCACTGGTCAACTGTTTTACGGTTTCCAGGAGGTCCCAGATTTCTTACCAACAGCTTGTCTGCCAGCTGTAAGGCATGTACTCAAAGTCTCAGATCATAACTTATCTTGTTCCACTGACCTCTGGCATCATAAGCCTCTCAAGCTTACTCATAGTCCATCTTTAGGTTCTTCCAAAACCTGTCCACATGTAGCTGATGTTTTGTCTAGGGAGATGCCAAAGGCCATATCCATTGGCTGATGAGCTTCTCGCCATTAGTCTATAAAGTGAATATCCTGTCTGATAGTTCTCAGTACTATTGTAAGCATGCACCACAGCAGAGCTGTTTAATGAGCCTGCTCAAAATCTCTTCTTTGTACAGAATGGATTATCTGTGGTAGTTCATAGTGAACAAACAACTTCTCCATCAATACTTCGGCAAGTGTAGCAGCCCATTGATCTCTCATTAGAAGAGCTTGGGCATAACAAGAGAAATGACCAGTCAATATTAGTATGCTCCCTAGGTCATTCATGTCGGGATCAATACTCAAGAAATGAACCACTTGCTGACCGCCCTCCGCAGCGTGACGGGAGCAAGGTGGCTCATTATCGCTAAACACCGTCACAGGACGGCGGCCACGATAACTAGTATTGTGAGCGCGCCGCCCTCTATGAAAACGCCGCCGTTCTCATAGAGGGGGAAGGGCTGTGATCACAGGCTTCCTGTATATGGAAGCTGTGATTACTCCCCTCCCCCTGCCAGCCCAGCACCAATACAGAGTTAGAACACAGTGAGGGAACACAGTTAACCCCTAGAGTGCCCCCTCCAGGTTAACCCCTTCACTGTCAATGGCACTTACACAGTAATCAGTGCATTTTTATAGCACTGATTGCTGTATAAATGCCAATGGTCCCAAAAAAGTGTCAAAATGGTCCGACATGTCCATTGCAATATCGCAGTACCGCTAAAAATCGCAGATCACCGCCATTACTAGTAAAAAATAAAAAAAAACCCCAGAAATTAATTCTCATCATTTGTAAACGCGGCAACTTTTGTGCAAACCAATCAATAAACGCCAATTGCGATTTTTTTTTACCAAAAATATGAGGAAGAATATAAATCGGCCAAAACTGATGAAAAAAATATTTTTTTGGATTTGTATTTTAGCAAAAAGAAAAAGAAAAGAAAAATAGTTTTTTTGCAAAATTGTCGCATTTTTTTTTTATAGCGGTGATCAGAAATGACGCAGAGGGGATCAAATACCACCAAAAGAAAGCTCTATTTGTGGGGAAAAATGGCACAAATTTTGTTTGGGTACAACATCGCACAACTGCGCAATTGTCAATTAAAGCAACAAAGTGCCGAATCGCAAAAAGTGCTCTGGTCCTAAAGTGTGAAATCCTTCCGGGGCTGAAGTGGTTAATGCACACCAAATATATGGGATGTTGACTCTGGATGGCCTACTGGGGCAGTTCTGGAGGGAAAAGTCTTCCTCTGGATGCATTGGAGACAGGCATGACAATATCTGTCAACTTCAGTCTGCAACAAAGCCGGTAGAAACAATCTCTAACCTACTTGAATATTCTGTCAGCTCTCAAATGTCCATGCTCATCGTGTAATGCATTCACACTGTCCCCCTATGTTTCTCAGGGAGGAACAGTTGCCATCTTTCTTTGGGCTCATCCAAGGGGCCCCTTTGGTAGACTACCCCACCCAGCAACTGTAAACAATCGCACTCTTTGTGGACTAGTCAAGCCACCCTCAGAGAATCTGTAGAATCTGTAGTGGAAGCTCTGGAATGCCAGCGAACATGGCTTTGGCCCTTGTTGCTACTCTGGCTCTGTACTAGATTCCTTGACACAAAGTTCGGACTACTCCAGAATTCAATTGAGTCTACTGTTCCTTAAAAGTCTCTGAGTCATAGTGTCTTCTTGAAACTACATCAGCGTCCCTATTCCTGATTCAGCTCATTTCAAAACCAAAACCTCCAGCTTGTGGGTAGGATTACTTTTTCTCTGATGGGATAAGGCTTCAGCTCAGGAAACTTGGAATAGGCAGCCACACACAGCAACAGGATAGCAAAAAAATGTCTTTATTGTAATGTAGACAGATGCAGTCAGAGGAATGAACGGAATGTTAACATGTTTCACACATCTTGTGCTTGGTCATATGACCAAGTACAAGATGTGTGAAACATGTTAACCTAACGAACAGAAAGGTTATCATGTTTCACACAACTTGTGCCTATTTCAAGTTTCCTTGTCTGTCGTGGTGGCGAGCCGGGCCAGCACCTGTGGGGTTACCTACTGTGGAATATCCTCGGCTCACCTAGAGCAGTGATTTCTCCTCTGCCTTCCTGCCTTCAGCTCATGTAAGTAACAGGTTTCATACATCTGTCATCTTCTTGATACAACACACCACCCAATTCTCCGATGGCATCAATGTTTAGCTCATAGAGCTTGGCAGGGTCAGCATGGGCCAAAAATGGTGCATTGGTAAAACTTCATTTCAACTGAAGAAAGGCCTGTTCACATTGGTCAGATCATTCTCCCTCCATGAACTTTCCGGACGTTCTCTGCCCATTTGAAAAACTCTTTCTGGGGTCTCTAACTCTTCTTCAGCCCGCAGAAGCAGAAACTTGGTGAGGGGTTGGGCTACCCTTCCAGGAATCTCCTGTAGTAGGAATAGAGCCCCAGAAATAATTTCAGCTCATTCACGTTTTAGAGCTTGGGCCAGGTGGTGACAGCTTCCGACTTCTTGGGTTCAGTGGCCACTTCCATAGTAGAGACAACATGCCCTAGATAGGTGACCGATAGCTGATAGAACTGGAACTTCTCAAAAGACAATTTAACACTTCTCCATAGAGTCACATAGAGTGTTTCTCCAAACACTTCTTATGCTTTTCTAAAGTCCATTCAAAGAGGATTATGTTATCCAGGTAAACCAATATTTAGTAAGGTTCATATAGCTAACAGTTTACTCCATCAAATGCTGAAATGTTGCAAGGGATCCGGTTAGACCTTGTGGCATCCAAATAAACTCAAAGAACCCGAGGGGCGTGGCTAGCATGTGAGGAAGGATACCGCAGATTGCTGGAGCTCCGATCCTGACACCAGCTATCAGCTTGCTTATAGCGCCAGTCTCGCTCTCTAAGCAGTGGTAAGCCTCCCCGAAGCTGCCCCAACCTCCTCCCGAACAGTTACGGTGACTGGGGGTGCCTCCTGAGACCCGCTCCACTCATCAACGCTGAGATGACTTGCTCCCATCCCTAACGGTGGCTATCTTGCCCACACGGCTTACAGCCTCAGCGACGGTGCTCTGACATTGTATTCAGCTTTCAGCTCCACTCTCACATGGGGCACATTTCTCCAAGTGGCGGTGTCATACATACTGCTTACCCTCCTTCCCTTCTATCAAGTATTGCAGTGCCCGGATGGGCCCACCCAAGACCCGCTCTGCACAACAACAACAAGGCCTGAGTGAGTCTCACCCACCCCAGGGTGAAGACCCTACAACTCCAGGTACAAGCGTACCAGGAAATGGACATAGATACTGAGGATGGCCTCAAGAGGAACAATGTGCGCATCCTGGGCCTACCCAAAAGAGCCGAGGGCCCCAACCCGACAGAATTCACTGAAGACCTCCTGATTGACCTATTGGGCCTGGGTAATGTGCCACCCAACTTTGTGGTGGAGAGGGCCCATAGGGTCCCCCCAGCTCCCCCTAGACTGGGGACCCCACCACGCCCATTTCTACTACGCCTCTTAAACTATAGAGGTAGAGACCGCATCCTGTCTGCAGCACAGGCCAAACAAGAGATAAAATATGAAAACACCAAGTTGTCCTTCTTCCCGTACTACTCTCAAGAGATACAACAACATCGCAAATCCTTCACTGATGTCAAGATGCATCTTAGAGAGAAAGGAATCCATTTTGGCCTTTTGTACCCGAGTCGACTGCGAGTGGCTGATGGAGACTGCACTCGTTTTTTCAACACACCAAATTGGCAAATTTGTAATATGGGCTCTCACAGTGAGGTCTCAGCACTATGTTATTGTCAATATCTATGTTCTTCCCCCTTTCTCGTCTGCAATCCTATACCCGGTCCTGGAGAGGCCCCATTCTGCCCCACGAGGGTTCTGGTTAACGGAGACTTTAATGCCACATTGTCATCTGATTTGGATAGGCCCACTCCTAAGTGCCACTCCGCTGACCTTTCTGCTTGGGCTCAGATGGCGGGGCTGACAGAAGTATGGAGGTGGAAACACTCAGATACCAGATCTTACTCCTGTTTTTCTACCTCATACAAAACAGCCTCTCGTATCGATCTGGCATTCGCTAACCCCTCACTCCTTGCAGACATAATAGAGGCATTTTATTTACCCAGTGGCTTATCTGATCGCTGTCCCTTATCTATTGTCTATCTATCAATGTGGCGCTGTGGCGGTTCGGCTCTCATTGGGTCTCCCATCCAGACCTTGCTGATAAAATTCCTCCTCTACTGGCTGAGTTTTGGCAGCATAACATGGGGTCCTCCTCTCCTGAAACAACCTGGGACACCTTTAAGGCATTCACAAGGGGGCAGTATATTTTTTCTATTGCAACTATTACAAAGGAGCAGAGGGTCACTACTCTCTCTTTGCGGCAGTCGGCTACTGACCACACTGCGAGATATGCTTCTGATCCTACCCCCGCTAGCTTTGACCTTATTATGGCGGCCCAGAGAGAACTACAGCTTCACCTGACAGAGGTCACCAAACTTGACATTTACAAGAACAAGCAACGTGTTTTTGAACATGGTGACAGAAACAGCCGATTACTGGCCATTATAGCCCAACATGACAGATCTATCTGTTATCTATTCCCTGTCGCTAGTCTATTCGGTG
>BLSH010029790.1:519403-539032 GCA_018402905.1 Glandirana rugosa
AACCCCCCCCCCCCCCCCCCCCCGTCAGGAGAGCAGCGGATCGGCTCTCCACTGCTCAGGTCACAGCTGATCACATGGTAAAAGGCTTCCTTTTACCTCAGTCAGTAATGCGGTGGGTCAGACTGACCCACGGCACCGCCGATCGCCGTGATCGCGGATTATCCTGTGGACGTCAATAGAAGTCCAGTCAAGATAGTGAACCCCCCGCCGTCATTTGTCAATAGGCCGGGCTGGAAGTGGTTAAAGTGGTTGTAAAGTCAGAAGGTCTATGCATTAAGATAAAAAACCTGCAGTGTGTAGCAGCCCCACTCAGCCCTCCTAATACTTACCAGAGCCCCATCTCTATCCAGCGATGTCTACCACTGCCTCGACCGTCGGGAACTCTCCTCCTGATTGGCTGAGACAAAGCAGCGGCTCCCATTGGCTCCCGCTGCTGTCAATCAAAGTCACTTAGCCAATCAGGAGAGAGAGGGGCACGGCCGAACCGGGGCTTCATGTCTGAATGGACACACAGAGCTGTGACTCCGCTTGGGTGCCCCCATAGGAAGCTGCTTGCTGTGGGGGCACTCGTCAGGAGAAAAGGGCCAGGACCGCCAAAGAGGGACCCGAGAAGAGGAGGATCTGGGATGCTCTGTGCAAAACCATTACACAGGGCAGAAAAGTATAACATGTTTGTTATTTTTAGAGGAAAAAAAAAAAGAGACTTTACAATGACTTTACGTTCATACATTAACTGCTATATGAAGACACAGTGTCTGCTTAAACAATCCATTTAAAATATATCCAGACAGGTAACATTTTGTACTCCATAATTGTGGGCAAATAAAAAAGCAATTACACAAATCTGTTGTAAAGTGTATAGTAGGTAAACAGCACTTGCTACATGTTTTCACTGGCAAGTTCTACACTTGCAGAGCACTTGAAGGACAAGTTCTAGTTGACACTTTTCCAATTTGTAGCAAATTTGCTTGGCAAGTCTCCAGCAAGAGCAATTTTGCAGTGGTGAGACTACAGCAAGAGCTCTGCAAGTCACCGTGACCCCTGTGGTGGGATGACACAATATAACTGAACCAGAACTTGTAGCAGACTTGCAGAATGTTTGCAAAGAAAGTTGATCTGGAGTCATGTAATGCAGACTTGCTGCAATTGTGCCACAAACTTGTGAAGCCTGGCAAGTCTAACAATAGCCTAGCAAGTCATTTTCAAACTTACAGCGCAATTGCTTGCTATCTGGGAAGGGGAATACTTACCTCTCCAGTGGGTGGTGACCAGCGGTGGCACCTCCATAGAGGGCGCTAGTGCGCCGCCCTCCCCCCTCTAATCCTTCTAAAAAAAAAAAAATAGAATGCGCCGGTATATGGCTGCCTGACTTTTTTTTTGGAGATTTGCTGTCATCTGACAACAATTCCCAAAGCCCTTTGGTCAGCTATTAAAGTGTATAGATGTGCGTCAGCCAGGAGCACATATATACACTGATTGGCTCTGGCCTCAGTCACTGTCCTTCAGACAGTGACTGATTGGTCAGGAATAGGGCTGGGGGGGGGGCGGCACTGGCAGACATGCTGGTGCTTGGACCGCATGCATGCATGCCTGAGATGGAGAGAGAACGGCCTGATGACGAGTCCCTCTGAGGTAAGTACTGCTAACTGCTGTGCTGCTGGGCTCTGCATACCTGTGTGTGCTGACAATACCTGTGTACTGGCTGGCGGCGATACCCGTGTGCTGACAATACCTGTGTACTGGCTGGCGGCAATACCTGTGTATTGGAAATACCTGTGTACTGGCTGGTGGCAATATGTGTGTGCTGACAATACCTGGGTACTGGCTGGCGGCAATACCTGTGTGCTGACAATACCTGTGTACTGGCTGGTGGCAATACCTGTGTACTGGCTGGTGGCAATACCTGTGTACTGGCTGGCGGCAATACCTGTGTACTGGAAATACCTGTGTACTGGATGGCGGCAATACCTGTGTACTGGCTGGCGGCAATACCTGTGTACTGGCAATAACTGTGTACTGGCTGGCGGCAATAGCTGTGTACTGGCTGGAGGCAATACCTGTGTACTGGCAATATCTGTGTACTGGCAATACCTTTGTACTGGCTGGTGGCAATACCTGTATATTGGCAATACCTGTGTACTGGCTGGCAGCAATGCCTGTGTACTGGCTGGCAGCAATACCTGTGTACTGGCAATACCTGTGTACTGGCAATAACTGTGTACTGGCTGGCGGCAATACCTGTGTACTGGCAATAACTGTGTACTGGCTGGCGGCAATACCTGTGTACTGGCAATACCTGTGTACTGGCTGGCGGCAATCCCTGTGTACTGACTGGCGGCAATCCCTGTGTACTGGCTGGTGGCAGTACCTGTGTACTGGCAAAAACTGTGTACTGGCTGGCTGCAATACCTGTGTACTGACAATACCTGTGTACTGGCTGGCTGCGATACCTGTGTACTGGCTTGCTGCAATACCTGTGTACTGGCTGGCTACAATACCTGTGTACTGGCTGGCTACAATACCTGTGTACTGGCTGGCTACAATACCTGTGTACTGGCTGACTACAATACCTGTGTACTCGCTGGCTGCAATACCTGTGTACTGACAAAACCTGTGTACTGGCTGGCTACAATACCTGTGTACTGATAATACCTGTGTACTGGCTGGCTGCAATACCTGTGTACTGGCTGGCTGCAATACCTGTGTACTGGCTGCATACTGTGTTACTGGCTGCAATATACCCCATCTGTGATGCTGAGCTGTATACTGTATCCTGTGATGCTGAGCGGTGTACTCCTGACACAATATGTGGAATACAGGGGACAGAGTTGGTGGATTCTATAAGGTGTGGGGCTTAAGAGAAGTAGGAGGGGTCAAAAAGGAAGGGCGGGGCCTTGTGCCACCCATCCTAAAACTTCACCAGCCACAATTGGTGGTGACTCTACCCTTTGTGAATGGCCTGGCGGCAGGGAAAGGTGTAGAGGGGGTGTGGGAGCGGGTACCTCTCAAAACCAGGTACTCCCCCCCAAAGGCGCCAAATGTGGCAGCAGAGGGGAGGAGGAGGCAAATAAGTTGAAATGCCTTGCCATCCTAGGGCTGTGTGTTTCTATTGATGCGCACAGTGTAGAGAGACACAACTCTAGTTTCTGCATGCAAAGGTGGCTCCATTGGATGCTGCAAGAGAATGGAGCCAACCTGAAACAGGAAACCTGGGACAGCAGACATGATATCTGCTTATTAGGAAGGGGTTTTTTACCGCGCTAAGCCCTGTATGATTTGTGTGATATGAACAGTAAGCAGCCACCTGTATCGACCAAACTAAATCATAGGGAATCGTAGCTGTGTATGGTGGTGGCGCTAAACTGAACAAGTGAAATGAGAGTATAACATGAGGTATATAAATAACAAAATCTGCACAATCTGCACTCTGTGAGCGGAGGAGAGCTGAGGCATTGGAGGATCATCAGCCCCCCGGCTGGTAACTACTTGTTGAACACCCCCCCTCCCCATCGGATGACCAGAGGGACCCCCAAACTGACCACCCTGATCCAGAACCCGGAGGAAAAGACCAGGACCCAGAAAAGAGACCTCGGACTACCGGAGAAACGAGACCTGGCTGTGTGACGCGACCGGTGTCGGAGCTCCCTGATGTACCTTGATGTCCCCTGCCGTTTGGTCCTATATTGATCTCAAGGCGTTTATTCTTCTCCGTTCTGGTAAGCCTCCACTCGAATAGAAGTTGGAGTTCTCTTAATCCCATTCAGTCACATGGAACGTTCACCCAGAAGAAACACTCTCCGTGGAAGATTCACATGTTTGGACTTTGCACCTTACTTTTTGAATAGCACCTTGCACTTTATGCACAAAGATTCACTGTATACATATATTTATTTTATGCAATAATTTATGTGATTGGTCTTAGGACTCACCAAGTTTTAACGTGTGACTCTTATGTCTATCTATTCATAATTTTATCTATTGTGCAGATTTTGTTATTTATATACCTCATGTTATACTCTCATTTCACTTGTTCAGTTTAGCGCCACCACCATACACAGCTATGATATCTGCTTAAACTGGAACATAGCCAAGGATTAAAAGCACAGGGGATGATCAGGGCCAATGCAAGGATTTTTGTCTACTTAGACAAAGGTGCATTTATGTTCCCCCCCAACCATACTCCTGCCACCCCCCCTCCCCCCCACAATGCAAACCCCCACCCCCATATGGCATACACTTTTTTTTGCCTGTTGATGTTACATCATCAATGTTACCATTCATTCAGTCATGTAATGCAGTGTAGATCGCATTGCATTACATTCTGTCCCGACCTTAACGTAGAAACTGTCAATGTCTCTTCCGGGTGAGGAACAAGAAGGGGAGGAGAGCGGACACATGTTTCTGCTCTTCTCCCTCCCCTCTACCCGGTGGCACCTGCTATGCTGGTTTTGGATGCAGAGATGGGCAAGCGACGCTCAGGATACATAGCGGAGGAGGGGGCACTTTACTGGGGTACAGTGTTGCCAACCCCCCGAAGGACACCCAAAATTTACAAACAGAACCAATTTTTTACTGGCAAAAATCATGACAAGTACAGTGCAAAACAGTGCAAATATCAATATTTAAGCTATATATTGTGCTAATCACACATGTAACTAGTGTGATTAGTAGGGATGAGCTCCCGGCTCGAGTCGAACGCATGTCGGGGATTCGTCCGTTCGCGCCATTGCGAACATTATGGGGCTTTTGCGGGATGACCTGCATGCTTTGGCCAATCAGCGGGCGACCTGCTGTAAGAGCTATGATTGGCTAAAGGCAGGGTGCCTTTAGCCAATCACTGTTCAGCAGACTCAATACATGCCCCACACTATATAAAGCCGCTTGTACAGCGGCTCTATGTAGTGTGAATGTGGATAGATAGTGAGCTTAGCAAGGACCTGCAGGCAGTTTAGTGTAGCTAGGGAATGGGATTATTGTCAAGAAAATAATAGATACATAGATAGATAGATAGATAGATAGATAGATAGATAGATAGATAGATAGATAGATAGATAGATATACAGTCAGTTAGTACAGGCAGTTTAGTGTAGAATTAAATATACAGTATATTATATATATAGATAGATAGGGCAATCTATATAAAGTCAGATAGTACAGGCAGTGCAAGAATACCTATATATACCTTCCTAGTGTGTGTATATATATATAATGCTTTTAGTGTATACTATATACAGCTAATTCAATGTATAGTATATAGCATCCATTCAGGCAGTGAAAGAATATATATATATATATATATATATATATATACAATTTTTTTTGGAAAAAATACACTTTTTTGAATTAAAAAATAAGAAAACAGTAAAGTTAGCCCATTTTTTTCTATATTGTGAAAGATAATATTACGCCGAGTAAATTGATACTCAACATGTCACGCTTCAAAATTGAATCTGCTTGTGGAATGGCGACAAATTTTGGCACTTAAAAATCTTCATATGCGACGTTTACAAATTTCTACAGAATACCAGTTTGAGTTACAGAGGAGGTCCAGTGCTAGAAGTATTGCTCTCACTTTAACAATCGCGTCGATAACTCACATGTGTGGTTTGGATACCGTTTACATATGTGGGCACGACTTATGTATACATTCGCTTCTGTGCGTGAGCACGGAGGGACAGGGAGCTTTAATGTTTTTTTTTCTTACTTATTTTACTTTTTATTTTTTATTTTTATACTGTCCCTTTAAAAAAAAATGTATCACTTTTATTCCTATTACAAGGAATGTAAACATCTCTTGTAAAAGAAAAAGAGCATGACAGGACCTCTTTAATGTGAGATCTGGGGTCAAAAAGACTTAAAATCAAAAGAAAAAAATGTATTTTTTATTTTTCTTTAAAAAAAAAAATGGTCCCTTTGAGGCACGAGGGCGGAAGTGACATTTGACGTCGCTTCGATCCTCCAAGGGCATAGATTTGAGTGGGAGCTATCATGCCTCCCTCGACTTCCTGCCCATCAGGGAAAAAGACCGTATCGTCTCCGGCACTACCGATGGATCCAGTAAGCAGCGGAAACGACCGGGACACATGGGGGGGGGACCTCTCCCACCAATGATAAAAATGATCTTGTGGCAAATCCACCACGGCCACCACTTTTATCTTAAAAACTGTGAAAAATACCGGGGTTATGGCAGCTATCTGCTGCCATGACAACGGTATTTAAGTTCATAGTATCAATGTATATCGACTGCAGGCAGTCCGGAAGTGGTTAACTTGTTTTACCTTTTTTAATACATTTCTTCAGTTGCTTCCTTGCTTCTGACCTCAGCCAAAATGATGTCATACATCCCAGGAGTTTTCGTGGACATTTTTTTTTCATCTGGTGACAAGAAAGCACACCCTCCTGCCTGTATGCCTGAACTAAGGACAGATGGATTCCAGGGCTTAAATGCTACTTGAATCATCTGCCCTTATTCAAGATGGCTGCGGTCTGACATGCTAAGGGGGTGTTTTTTCAAAGTGATTTCTTAATAAAATAAAGCATGGAGACGTGGATGAATGGGTGACTTTGCTTTGAACATTAACCACTTCCTTACTGGGCACTTAAACCCCCCTCCTGCCTGGACCAATTTTCAGTTTTCAGCGCTGTCGCTCTTTGAATAACAATTAAGCGGTCGTGCGAAGTTATACCCAAACAAAATTGACGTCCTTTTTTTCCCACAAATAGAGCTTTCTTTTTGTGGTATTTGATCACCTCTGCAGTTTTTATTTTTTGCACTATAAACTAATAAAGAGCAACGATTATGAAAAAAGAACAATATTTTTTACTTTTTGCTATAATAAATATCCAAAAATAAAAAATAAAAAAAATGTATTCATCAGTTTAGGCCGATATATATTCTTCTACATATTTTTGGTAAAAAAGAAAAATCGAAATTGGCGTATATTGATTGGGTTGTGCAAAAGTTATAGCGCCTACAAACTATGGACATGGTTTATGGCGCTTTTATTTATTTACATTTTTTTACTGGTAATGACAGCGATCTGCAATTTTTATCGGGACTGCGATATTGCGGCGGTCACGTCGGACGTTTTTGACACTTTTTTGGGACCAATGACACACAGCGATCAGATCTAAATATAGACACTGATTACAGTATGAATGTCATTGGCAGGGAAGGGGTTAATACTAAGGGGGCAGTGAAGGAGTTAAATGTGTTCCCTGGGTGTGTTCTAACTGTGGGGGGGGGGGCGGGGTTGGCAGGGACATAACAGATCTAACTGATCCCAGTGACAGGGATCAGTAGATCTGTCATGCCCCCCTCACAGAACGGGGAACCGCCATGTTTACATCTGCGGTTCCTCGTTCCAGCTCTCTGTGAGGAGATCGCGGGTCTCCGGCGGACATCGGGTCCGCCCGACCCGCGGGCATGCTCACGTGGCGGGAGCGCGCCCAGCGTCTATTGACGGCCTCCCGGCATTTTAGAGCGGTGCTGTAGCCGTCATTCGGCTATGGCGCGGATGGGAAGAGGTTAAAAGTGAACTAAATAGGGTTTTCAGGTTTTGGTGCTCAGATACAGTTTCATTCCGCTTTAAATAAACCTCTGCTATCATATAATCATACCTAGTTGGTGTTATTATGAGAACAATGATCTGTATTCATTTAGAGATTGAATGAAATATCTAACTGGTTTGTATTGTCAACAATATATTTGTTCAATAGAGTTGAAAAGGTTTCCTCTGACAGGGTAACCTTTACATATAATAGCACAATAGTGTTACAATAACAGGCATTCCAATTGTTGGTTTGTAGTCAGTGGATTTTGTTTCAGTGCACCTAAGATGCACGTTTCAAAGTAATATTAGTTATGGGATTTATGACAGATATCTGTGTATTCCAACATCTACAATCTAATATGTCAGCAGGCAAACAGAACCATTATTGTGTGTTCACTATTTTTAGGACTATAATCGTATTCAAATCTTTTCCATAAAGCTGCTGAGATAATTGAGATAATAGTTTGCTTTGAACTAGCCTTAGCACACATATCCATCCTAGGCTATTTGATAACAAAATCCATCAAGCCAGGAAAAAAAACTTTAAAAGGCTAGAAATTCTAAAATGGCTTTTTCATATATGGGGGATTGGAGAGTAATTTGCAACCAGATGTTAAAATTCTAATGACTGACAAAAGCTTGATAATGACACCATTTGATGAACTGGAACTTTCATCTGACTGTTATTTAGGGACATTTTTAAGCTGCTGTGGAACCTGATGCAACGTGAGCCAGGGCCCCACAATATCTCATCGTTATTAACAAACTACTCACACATTTGCCTTACACAATATAATAAGTGTGTGGGCATGAAAGACTTCCCTAGCTAATAAACATATAATGATAATGCTTCTGTTAGTACACTGAAGGAAAAACATTCATTATCCTTGATCAGAACTGTTCCTGCAAAGCCAATGGGTTTTGCAGCAGGGATAGTGTCTAATGATAGATATGAAATGATAGTGGCCCCAGCCTGGCCATTTACTATCTAATGGAGATAGGACAATTACACGAAAATTGCACTTGGCCAAGCCAAGTTTGCAAATCTGTGCCACCATCTGCTATCACCTAAGAGTGATTAAATTATTCCTGCACCTCAGATTGCTCTCTGAAATCTATAGTTAGCGCTAGTCTTGCGCATTGCTACTAGGACTACTCGACAAACCCAGCAATCAAAAGAACTTTCAATTCAGGCACTACAGCCATGGTCAAAAGTTTTGAGAATGACACAAATATTAATTTTCACTACGTTTAACTAAGTCCTGGTTGAACATCCAAGGCTCAGTTGAGAAGATCCTCAAAAGCAATTGAATTGAACCTCAGTTACAGAATATCAGGTTACATAAGAACAGACAGCAAACAGAATGCAGGAATAATTCTGGAGCAAGCTATTAATTACTGTATATTACAATACCACTAAAGGGGGATCCCAGGCCGACCTATTTCACCTTAAATCCTGAGGGACCAGGTTAAATAAGTATCAACCATGGGTCACGTTAAATAGCAGTAAACAGCAATGTCCAGAGAGCGAAGCTTTCAATTGTCTTCACAGGCATTTGGAGCTCACATAAACCGCATCCTGCATATGGCAAGGTGGAGTCTAGGCAAAGAGGAAACAAGTTAATCAGTCTAGCAGTGGTCTTTAAAGTCTTGCAAGGATAAGTTGTCTGTATACAGTGTCCTATGCAATGTAATAAAGTAATCCCAAGAGCAAGATGTCTGTATACAGTATCCAATGCAATGCAATAGGGCAAGATGTGTATTTACTGGGCGGGCGCCCTCTCACCAACTGAAGAACAGTGTAGGAACCTCCTGAAGAGCAATTCTGGATGAGTGGTCCCCTTGGCGAATGAACGGAGATGACCGACTGGCTGCGGGAAGCTGTATGTCGTCTGGTCCGGCAGATACAGAGGCATGGCGGTGATGTCCCTTGAGTAGCAAGCATCATTGTACACGCCTAGGCTGGGCTGGGGTCGCTGCTCTGCTGCATGGTTAGGCTGCAGCCCTCTCGCACAGCAGTGGAGGGGTGTTCACCTAATGGATCCCAGGAATAAGAGCGTGGGCCAGGCTGCTGACCCTTTTTATAGTCTTTCCCAGAATTCCTTCTGGATAGCAGGTGGCCTGATGGGAAGTGCGGTCCAGGAATAGTTCTATAGCCCAGAATGTCTGTTCAAAATACTACAATTCCTACAACGCTGTTCGCTTGGCACAGGGGGATGATGTAAGTCACTTGCGCCCAACATTAGAGGGACACAGCAGCAGTGTAAAATGCGATGGTAGGTTTGCAGTGCACATACTTGTAGACCACTGTCGGGTACATCCTCCCCCACTTGAAAGTCTTTGGTCCCCGAAGACAGGATACAATTCCATCAGATGAAATTTAAAGATTACATGCAAGGGTAAAAAATTACTTATTCTATTAACCAGAAGCTACAGTAGTAAACAATTGGCTAATAGAATGATTCTCTAACAACAAACTATATACATCAGACAAAGTTATATAGTTTTGATGACAGGCCAGTAATAAATTAGTGGCCCACCCAGCATTGTCAGCAGGCTGAACAGGGTCATCCTCTATCAAAGGCTCAGTAGAGGAGGCAGGCACTTGACTAGCATGTCGAGCAGTGGAAATTAGTTAATCAGAGCTTTCTCCCAAAGTGAAATAGGTCAGTCTCTTAGGGGGACAGATCTTCTGTCTAAGTCTTGAGTAGATACTTTCTAAAGGTTCAGGTTCACGGCTTGTTCCCCAAAAATGGCAGCCAGGCTCTGGCTCCTCCATACTCTCAGGATCAATCTCTCCATCCACTTCATGGATAGGGGAAACTGGAGTTTCCACAAGATCTGGTATCTCCAAAGGGTCGATTGGTTCTAGTTTGACCATTCCAGTCTCTCTCACAGGGGAGGGTACAGGCATTTTGGCCTCAAGCAGAGGCGTATCTAGTGAAAATGGTGTCTCTCTCTCTCTCTCTCTCTCTCTCTCTCTCTCTCTCTCTCTCCCCATGTTGGAATACTGCCCTGTGGCCCAGTCTCTGAAGGGAGGGGATCCTGCTCTGCTTCAGTATGTCACAGTACATGTTGACATTCATGGTTCCCTCAATGAACTGTAGCTCCCCAGTGCCAGCAGCACTCATGCAGCCCCAGACAATGACACTCCCACCACCATGCTTGACTGCAGGCAAGATACACTTGTCTTTGTACTCATCACCTGGTTGCCGCCACACACGCTTGACACCAGTTGAACCAAATCGGTTTATCTTGGTCTCATCAGACCACAGGACATGGTTCCAGTAATCCATGTCCTTAGTCCGCTTGTCTTCAGCAAACAGTTTGTGGGCTTTCTTGTACATCATCTTCAGGAGAGGCTTTCTTCTGGGACGACGGCCGTGCAGACCAATTTGATGCAGTGTGCAGCGTATGGTCTGAGTACTGACAAGCTGACCCCCCACCCTTTCAACCTCTGCAGCAATGCTGGCAGCATTCATACGTCTATTTCCCAAAGACAACCTCTGGATATGGCGCTGAGCACGTGCACTCAACTTCTTTGGCCCACCATGGTGAGGCCTGTTCTGAATGAAACCTGTCCTGTTAAACCGCTGTATAGTCTTGGCCACCATGCTGCAGCTCAGTTTCAGGGTCTTGGCCATCTTCTTATAGCCTAGGCCATCTTTATGTAGAGCAACAATTCTTTTTTTCAGATCCTCGGAGAGTTCTTTGCCATGAGGTGCCATGTTGAACTTACAGTGACCAGTATAAGAGAGTGAGAGCGATAACACCAAATTTAATACACCTGCTCCCCATTCACACCTGAGACCTTGTAACACTAATGAATCACATTACACCTGGGGAAGAATAATGGCTAATTGGCTAATTTGGACATTTTCACTTAGGGGTATACTCACTTTTGTTGCCAGCAGATTAGACATTAATGGCTGTGTGTTGAGTTATTTTGAGGGGACAGCAAATTGACACTGTCATACAAGCTGAACACTCACTACTCTACATTGTAGCAAAGTGTAATTTCTTCAGTGTTGTCACATGAAAATATATAATAAAATATTTACCAAAATGTGAGGGGTGTACTCACTTTTTTAAGATACTGTCTATATATATATATATATATATATATATATATATATATACATACACACACACGCAGCGTATTGAGTGTACACAAAATATATCGGTGCATTTGGGGTGTACGTACGGTATATTTATTACACTTGACCTGGTGTATTAAAATATATACAGCCAGTGCGCATGCACGAAAGCTCCGTGATGGATGCCTAGTCCGGAGCTCCGCACCGTCGCCTGCTCTTGAGGCCCTGAAGGAGCTTGCCAACCGCAGAGGAGAGCCAGAATCGGGGGATCCGACTAGCCTGAACCCTCCTCAGAACAGGGGCAGTCCTGAGAAGCGCCGCAGGCCGCGGCATACCTCGTGGATAGGAGCAGGTTTAGCAAGATGGCCACGGCGGCGGCCTAACGGCTCTATTGCGGCGGATCCCGGAAAGACAGAGGATAAGACCAGCCCAGGGCAACCTTGTCTTCACCTGAAGGAAGAAGGTCGGTGAAGAAGAACCATATGTAGGCCCCTAATGCCTCTCTCCAGCTCTGTAAGCAACCGTCGGGTGTACCAAGATGGCCGCCAAGGCCTACAGGCCTTGTACAGCACAGAGACACTCAGTCACCTCCTTGTTTCTTCAGGCTAAGATGCAGAAAGGTAACCTAAGTTATATGGAAGGTGCCCTGTATTATTTTCAGTATTGAAGAAGTGTTCCAGATATAGTTCAGGCCTTTTCTTTTTAATCTAAAACTTTAGGCTGATCTGTGTCTACTACCCTCAGCATCAGTGTCTGGCTGATTTCCAAAATGTATACACTTTATCATTGTTGGGCTGATCAGATCCCTTCTTCAGGGTCACCTATCCTCTGTATGTCTACACCAACAGCCAGGAAGGACCTGAGCATACTCTTTTCTACTCCATCCCCCCAGGGGTTTTCCAAGATGGCGGCTGCCTCTGCCATACCTTCTGGAGCCGCTGAAGGTCCTTGCATGGAGAGTCTGGGCAATTCCATACGCTCTGATACCAGGCAGATCCTATCCCCTGCTTCACTGACTTTTACGCCAGGACCGCACGGTGGTTCTTCACAGCTACCCTTACCGTCTCCTTCCTCTACAGAATCACTGTTAGGCCACTTTTAAGGGGAGCTTTCATCTCCTCCTCTAGGATCCTTCAGCCCAGTACCAGCATCACCGGATCCCCCAAGCCCTAACATTACTTTGCAGGTTGAAGAACTCTACCTTAAATTCTCCTCGCTACTTGAGAGGGGTTTAGCTAACACAATTGCTACTATCACGGGCGAGATCAAATCAGACTCTCAAATGCTGGGGACCCGTATAGAAGCTATTGAGAACAAACTGGAATCCACCGCAGCAACCTCTAATCAGAACTCTGATCTCATTGGCTCTCTGCAGGATCAAATTGATACGGCCCTTTCTAGAATTGATGATCTGGAAAACAGGTCTAGACAAGCTAACTTTAGAGTCAGGGGCCTGCCAGAGGAGATCAAAGATATTCCTGAGGCAATACAAAGCTTAATAACCAACCTCCTCCCAGACACCCCTAAGCATCGTCTAGAGCTTGACAGGGCTCACAGGGCTTTATGGCCCCTTCGGAAAGATGGCAGCCCGAGAGACATAATCGTCAAACCTCATTTCTATGCCATAAAGGAAGGAGTCATGAAACAATCCAGAATTACGACCAAAATCCTCTGTAAGGGGCACCCCGTACAAATCTTCCCCGACTTAGCACCATCTACAATTCAGAAAAGAAGAGCTCTGAAACCCCTCCTAACGGTGCTGATGGATAAGGAAATCAAGTATAAGTGGTCCTTCCCTTTTGCTGTAAAATTCTCCTATAAAGACTGGGAATATGCCTTTTCTTCAGTACAAGAGGGTGAAAAGCTTCTACTTCATCTTAAATTGATATCTCAGGAATCCAAGATGGACACCTCGAACGGCACAAGTTCATCCAAGAGACAGACACCCACCAGCCCAAGAACCCCTCTCTGGAAGAAAGCCAAACAGAAGCGTGCAAAAGAAAATGGCCTGCCGTGAAGCGGATCTCTGATTAAAATTGATACTCTAAATGTAATTAATAGGACTTCTGCTTAAGTGAGACTTACATCTTGAAATCTCGCCCAATCGGTTTTGGTCCTAATATAACTCTCGACTGTTTCCCAACTTCCGAGTTTTTGTTGCCTTTGGCTCTCACACAGCTACCAGGAACAACTTAGTAGACTCTTCTACCGGATTTAAGTCTGACGCTCTGTTTTCCTACTAACAGGACTGGTATCTCAAATTGAGGGCCTGCTCCACTCTGGAACACTTTTTGTTCATAATGGATCAAACCAAAGTCTGCACCGGATCTAGGAGGCCACTCTTTCTTTGGGGCCCTTTTTGCATCATCTCAAGGGATCACATCTTCTTGTGGGAGACGTCCTCGAGGTTAATCACCTCTTCCCCTCTTTTGGCGAGAATGTTCACACAGGTTGGGACTGAGGGGGTTTTCTAGTTTTCCTCCCCAAACCATAGATTCTCTGAGTTTTTGCTCAGTTATAAAACCTGTTACAAGTTGGATATACTTCTTGTATTTTTACACGGTTTTTGACAATTGATTGCACGGGGCCTCCTGGCGGGCGACGGTCCACTTGCGCCTCTGCCCATCTATTTGACCTTTTTTAGTAGGTCAAGGGTGGGCTCTCTAGCGGTACTAGCTAGAGTTTTTGGTTTAGGCCAAAGAGCGATCAGGGGGCTCTACTTTTTCTCCCCCTCCTGATCGAATTTCCCTTTTTGGAGAAAAGGGCCCTTTTCAGGGCTACTTACTTGCCATAATTGTTACATAATGGTTAATATTGTCTTTGTTATTCCTCTGCTCTCTCTTCCTCTTCCTTTTCTTCTCTATCCCCTTTCTTTCAGAGTGAATGCCGCTCAGGGCTCTGTCACTGAGTTGAGAAGTGGTTCCTCAGATAATGGAAATACCGTAGGAAAGGTGAGTGACTATCGAAATAGATTCACCTTCTGCCGCTTAAGTGATGGCTGACCTCCCACGTTTCCCTTGCAGGGTAGCTACCCACAATGTCCAGGGAATGAACTCCCCCATAAAACGTAAAAATATAGGTGATCTCTATAAATCTCTAAGGTTAGATATTTTATTACTTCAGGAAACCCATTTCCCTGCTCGATTTAATCCCAGCTTTCTTCACCCCTATTTCCCCAAATTTTTCCTTGCTAATGCTCAATCTAAATCTAAAGGAGTTGCTATCCTTTTTTCTAAAAACTGTGCCTTTACGTGGCTCTCGGATATCAGGGACCCCGAAGGAAGATACATTATGGTTAAGGGCACTATTGATGGACATATCATTTCACATATCATTTCACTGATTTCATACTATGCACCAAATAAGTTCTTCCAGGATATGCTAGCGACCCTCCTGCCCCTGCTGGAGGGCACGATAATATTCGGAGGCGACTCCAATGTAGCCTTTGATCAATCTCTAGATAAAACTAGACCCCTAGGCAACCAACTCATGCGCCCCACCAAAGTTAGTCTACGCATATCAAAACTCCTCCATTCCTACAACTTGATTGATGTTTGGAGAGATAAGCATCCAAACCGCAGGGACTTCACTCATTTCTCCAATCCCCATCAGTCGTATTCCAGAATAGACCACATATTAACCCCCTTTTATATTTTACCATCCATTTTAGACACCAGCATTCATGACACAGTCCTATCAGACCACTCCTTAGTTTTAATGACTATCCGCATCCAGTCCAGGTTATTCCACAGACCACACTGGAGGCTAAATGAATCCTTACTCTCAGATCCAGTAAATGTCACTGGAATTAATAATAGCCTCCAAGAATACTTCTCTCTCAATGGGTCTGATAACACTTCAGTGGATTCAGTCTGGAAAGCCCATAAAGCCTTTATTAGGGGTAAATTTATTCAATTAGCCTCCAAGATCAAAAAGGAAAGAGGGCTTCATCTACAAAGGTTAGAGGAGTCCTTTCTAGCAATTAAAGCAGAACACAAGGCGCACCCCTCTCAATCTCTTCTGGATAGACTAGACAAGATTAAATTGGAACTTAATCTAGCGCTCACGATGAAAGCGTAGAAGGCCATTCGTTGGTCAAAATACAAATTCTACACCCAGGGTAATAAAATGGGCTCATATCTAGCTAGGAAACTCTCTCCCAGGGTGAGACATCTTACCATGCCCAAAATCAGGGTAAATGGTACCCCCCCCCTCTTCCAATCCCGACATAGTGGTAGGGGCATTCCAAAAATATTACAAAAATTTATATAGCCCCAAAACTGACGAGAAATTGGATAAAGTTACTAAGTTTTTAGATGGACTCCCCCTACCTCTCCTCTCAGATCAACATAGAGAAATAATGGATGAAGCAATCTCAGAGGAAGAAATTAAAGGGGTTATCAAAGATCTCAAACAGGGCTCTGCTCCGGGACCTTACGGTCTCTCGGGGCCCTATTATAAGATGTTTGCCACAACATTGGCCCCTCACATGGCGAAATTCTTTAATTCCACAATGAGAGGCGACCCTGTTGACAAGCACCTTAACACTGCTTACATTACTGTTATCCCTAAACCTGAGAAAAACCCAGAAGATTTGGATAATTAGCAACCTATCTCTCTTATAAATAATGACCTGAAAACTCTAACTAAAATAATGGCGAATAGACTAGCCTCCTTCATTAACCTATATATTGATAAGGACCAGGTAGGCTTTATACCGGGTCGACAAGGCCCGGACCAAGTTAGAAGGGCAATTGATATAGTTTCAATCCTTCAATCTAATTGGACTGGAGGGCAAGTTCAGAAGGGTATGTTGCTCTCTTTAGACTTATGCAAGGCTTTTGACTCGGTCTCCTGGACCTATCTGTCCTCCATTTTGAAACATTGGGGTTTTGGGGAGAGATTTATAGGCCTCATCAGAGCCTTTTACTCTACTCCACAAGCTATGATTAAACTCCAGGGTTTCTACTCCAACTCCTTTCAAATTAAAACAGGCACTAGGCAGGGATGTCCACTATCCCCACTCCTCTTTGCTATTGCAATTGAGACCCTCGTCATAGCCATCAGAGTCAATCCTTTTATCAAAGGGGTTATATGTGGATCACAAGAACAAGCGGTCTATTTGCTGATGACCTTTTAGTCTTTATTACTTCTCCATTATCCTCCCTCCCATCAGTATGCAGGCTACTTGACGACTTCTCGATAATCTCGGGCCTTAGAGTCAATTACACTATATCGCAAGCCCTTAATGTATCTTTACCCTCCGAGATAGTAGCAAAGCTTAAGACGGAGTTCAAGTTTAGGTGGAGCGACACCTCAATCAAATATTTGGGAATTAACCTTACCTCCAAATACGAATCTTTATATGGTAATAATTATCCCCCGATGTTCCGAAAACTAGAAGAGGACCTTAAACTGTGGTCTAAGCAAGATATTTCATGGATCGGGAGAGTAAATTCTGTGAAAATGACTTTACTGCCTAGACTCCTCTACCTCTTTCGATCCTTACCAATCCCTCTCCTGAAGGACCATTTATCCTCTTTTCAAAGCAAAATCCTTAAATTTATTTGGGGAGGATACAGGATACCTCAACAAACTTTATTTCATCATAGACGTAGAGGAAGCCTAGGCGTCCCCCATCTAATAAGTTAATTCCACGCAGCCAGACTAGCTCAAATGTCTTCAATTTACTTTAGACAGGACTGGGTGCGGATAGAAAGGCAGGCTACCCCACGTCACATGCTAGATTTTCTGTTATGGTGTTCTCCTAAAGACAGGCCTCCAATTTTAGCCCCTTCACTATCTAATGAACTAGCTCTCTGGGACAAGATAAAAAACACACCCTCTCTGATTTCCCAAATTACACCTTTGGCGCATCTCTTTAATAATCCGGACTTCCCACCGGGCCTACACATCAAGTCATTTCATTGGTGGCTAAACAAAGGGCTGTTCCGCATAGGACACTTCTTTACTGCTGCTGGTCCGATCACCCTCAAGCATTGTGTCCAGAAACTAGACCTCCCAAAATCAGAGTATTTCAGGTTTTACCAAATCTCCAACTTTCTTCACAAAAATTCGAAGAATAAACCTCTCCCCCCAAGTTTCACAGACTATGAACGGTGGTGTGGTCAGCCGATACAGCAGAAAGGGGGTATCTCGGTCATCTACGAAGCACTCACTTGCCCCACTAAAAAATCGACTTTTATGATTAACTGGGAATCTGATCTGCAGTTCGAATGGGATCTGGACCAGTGGCATGTAGCCTGTTCCAGATCCTTCAAGGGTATCTTGAACACCACTGTCTCTGAAGCCAGCCTTAAGGCCATGATGAGGTGGTATCTTACTCCAGCTAAACTAGCTACATTTTATCCAAATGCTGACCCTCTTTGCTTCAGGGGCTTCAGGGGCTGTCTCCTTAGAGGCACTATGGCTCATATCTGGTGGGAATGCCCCCAGATAAGGTCCCCCTTGATTGCACTCTTAAATGACGGTATTCAGAAGGTTCCGAAATTCAAAAGGAAACTGATTTATTTTATTCTCCTCGGTGCCAAGGTCACAATAGCTAGGGCTTGGAAGCAAGAACGGGTCTCCCTAAAGGGTGCGATCCGAAAAATCTCCTGGCTAATGACACAGGAAAAGCTTGCTAGCATCTTATCAGATAACCTTCATAAATTTGAATGAATATGGGAACCTTGGGCAACCTTTGTTGGAGTCTCACTTATCCGCAGGCATGTCAGGAAACCAAAGTCTTAGTTGATTGACAGAGTCATCAGTAACTTCACAATATCTACATATATATATCTCTATATCTGTTTACTGCATTCCTCTTCTTTCCTCTCTATTTCCTATATCTTCTTTCTTCTATATCTCAGATGTTTTATTTGTTCGTGACACAACTGGCATTTGGGTGGTAGAAGGCACAAGGGGAGTTCTTTATGATAAGAGTTTCATAATGACATTTATGTTGTTCAAATGAAGATGAAAACATGATTTTTTCTTCCTTTGTGCTAGAATACGAGGCTCGGTGGGGGGGGGGGGGCCTTGGGGAGTCTGAGGTACCCCAGTTCTCGGCACAGTATGATCCCTAAGGGGTGACGGGAGTCTGGGAGCCTCCCTTTGGGATGTCCCTTGAGCGGACTGCCACGGGGTCACCCCATAGAGGCTCTCTCCTGACGAGGGATTAGTTCTAAGAACTTCTCCATGATATGATGTTTTAAGTTGTAGGAAGCCATAGCCCATTACCGGCACTCAGTAGATAGGACAACGGACTCCTCTATTCTTGAAGTGTAGCTCAGATTTTTGGTTTATGTTCTAATGCTTGTTTTACTCCCACTGAATCTAAAGATACCTCTTTTGTAATCTTAATCGAAGGCCTCACCTACCTTCCTTTTCTAAGTGTCTAAATGTCTTTATTTTGTAACTCCTATTGAACATAGCTGTTGAATTTACCTGAAATATACCAATGCATTTTTCCTGTTTTGTAAAACAATTTTCAATAAAAACATTGAAACGAAAAAATATATACAGCCTGGTATATATATATACAGGGAGTGCAGAATTATTAGGCAAGTTGTATTTTTGAGGAATAATTTTATTATTGAACAACAACCATGTTCTCAATGATTCCAAAAACTCATTAATATAAGTCGAAACTATAATTACTCAAAAACCTTAGTAACTCTTGTACCAACAACAAGTTATTATTTTAATAAGGAGTTTTTATGTTGAACGGATTATTAAGACGTGAGGGACATATATATATATGGTCCGACATATATAAAAAAGCAAAGTTACAAAAATAACTTTTAACAAAATGTTTTGTCCTTTTTACGTAACCATATAAAGTCCATTTAAGTTGTCGATACAAGTTATCCTCAATGTTTTATTTCTGTAAATCTGTGAATCTTTTCCTTCCATCCACTCCGGAAGCTAATTCTAATGTTTTCTCCATAGAAATCTAAGTCACCCTCATTTTGTTC
>BLSH010029790.1:548800-568594 GCA_018402905.1 Glandirana rugosa
AGAGAGAGGGAGGATTGGGGTGAGAGAGGGGGGATTGGGGGTGAGAGAGAGGGGGGATTGGGGGTGAGAGAGAGGGAGGATTGGGGTGAGAGAGGGGGGATTGGGGGTGAGAGAGAGGGGGGATAAGAGAGATGGGCCCCTGTCCATATCTGCAGTCCCTTCTGTGCACCCCTGTCCCATATCTGTGTATTGGTGTGTATGATGCTGGGCAGTGCTGAGTGGGACTCAGGAGCCAGGGGAGGGTCCTCTTCATGGCCAGCTCAGCTCCGATCAGCGTCAGCAGCCGCCGGGTTTCAATCACCACACCTGTCACCAGTGCTGCCTCAGCTGCCTGTGTGTAGTTTAGGCAGCCAGCCAGCACACACTCCTCTGGCAGTGTCAGTGACTGTGACACTGGCCCGGTGGCTGTTCACCATGACTACACAGCGGCGGTCCTCACTCCAGCTCCGAGGCTCCGGCCCGATCTTCGGCAGGCAGCACGCAAACCTAGGGGTGGGGTCAGAGCGTCAGTGGAGCTCAAGGCCCCTCCTGCCCGCTCAAGGTCCGCTCTGCGTGGTGAATCTGCTGATGCGATTGGCGGTGAGTGACCACTGTCATTGTGTTGTGTGTCAGACTGGCGGTGGATAGCTGGATGCAGCGCCGCTGATGGAGGTCTGATTTTGACGATTTACGGGCAGCGCACAGGCATAAGGGGCAGATCTGCTTTAGGCCCCTATGCAATGACAGGGCCCTGGGCAGCTGCCCCTTTTGCCCTGTGGTAAAGATGGCCCTGGGCTTATCCCCATATATTTCTCGCCCGTATGCCTGATAGCAAGAAAGGAGGAGTAATGTTGGTCCTCAAAAACTCCCTTTCATTCCAACCTAAGGAGTCACTCATTGATGAAGGGAGCAGATACATCATAGTGACAGGAGACATAAACTCACAACCCCTTACGCTGGTGACTTTATACTCCCCTAACTCGCACCAACTGAAATTCATAAAAAAGATGAACAAGAAAGTAAAAGCAATGAAATATGGAAAAGTCCTAATATGCGGAGACTTTAACATACCTTCAGATCATATAATGGATACAGCTGCAAGAAACCCCAATCAGGACCGCATCTGTTCGCTCCCTTCTCCATTCCGAAGAACTGTTCGATACATGGCATTGCCTACATTCTAATGAATAAGACTACACTTTTTTTTCACATAGGCACTGCTCATACTCATGAATCAATATGTTATGGACAAATGTTTTTTACAGCAGGTCGAGAAAGCTCAGATCAAGGACATAACATGGTCAGACCATGCCGCCTTATTGTCTATTAGAGAGCAGAATGTCGCCCCTTCCTCCCCCATCTGGCACTGCAATGTTAGGTTATTTCAGGAACCCCACACTCACAAATTAATTTCTCAACATCTCCAAAACTTTTTTCTTAATAACGAATCATCCTCTGGAATGCCCATAAGGCATACATGAGGTGTATACTTTTAAAACTAGGGGCTGTAGAGAAGAAACGATACAGGTCCAAACTCAACACATTACTGGCCGAAATACATACGGTAGAAACGCAAAACAAAAAAGTCACCCACAACGGCACTATCGAATACACTCTCTGAACTTAGAGAATCTCTAAGAGGTCACTTAAACCAACAATTTGACAAACGCCTTCGACACCTTCAACTCAACTACTATGCAAATGCGAACAGAGCAGGCAAATACCTTGAAAACAGACTCAAAGCAGCACGCACCAAATCCAGAATTACACATCTAGTACATCCCACTTCACACCACAAAATCACAAGCCCGCAGGATATTGCGAATCAGTTTGCAGAATATTATAGTGCACTCTACAACCTGAACAAAGACACATCAACCCCACAACCTAATAGCGAGAACATACAGCAACTTCTACAGAAAATGAATATCCCATCTCTCTCCAAAACCCAATTAGCAGAACTAAACACCCCATTCGCAACACAGGAAATAGAAACAACCATAGCCACTCTTTCGAATGGTAAGTCACCTGGCCCTGACAGGTTTTCCAATGAATACTTTAAAACATTTAAAAATATCCTCTCTCCACACATGCAAACAATATTCACAAAGGCAGCGGAATCTGCATCCTTCCCCCAGGAGATGCTAAGGGCACACATAGTGACCCTACCTAAACCAGGAAAAGAGCCCACTACACCAGCCAACTTTAGGCCAATCCCTCTCTTAAACTCAGACATTAAAGTGTATGCTAAATGATTGGTTTGCAGGCTAATTACTATTATTCCATCTTTAATCCAGCGTGACCAGATGGGCTTTGTGAAGAGGAGGCAAACTGCAGACGCTACAAGAATTATAAATATGATTCATTATGTTGAGAAGTAGCCTTCTCTACTGCTATCTATAGAAGCAGAGAAGGCCTTCGACAGGGTCCATTGGACTCATATGGAAAAGGTACTATCCAAGTTTGGCTTTCAGGGGTCTATACTAACAGCAATCCTAGCCCAGTACTCATGCCCATCGGCTCAGGTGTTCACCTGCATAGTCGCTGTAGGAGTAAATGGAAACTCTAGGCCATATTCTATAGCAACTCTTCTATTGAGCACTCTCTGTAAGTGAGCCAGCAGGGCTCTGGTATTCCCCAATCCGAGAAGCACACTAGGATTCAGAGACTTTTGCACCATGGCCTTAGCAGACAATTTCTTTGTTTCAGCTAGACTGTTAACTTTAGGTCGAGACTCACTAGTGACACTTGGCTCTTCCAAACAAGTTGATGTCTCCCCAAAGTCCACAGCTGCCCAGTCTGAGAAAGTGAAGGTAGAAGCAGCATCTTCACTATTAGCCCACAACAGTTCTTGGGACATGGATTCTTACAGTGCGTCATCACCAGACAAATCAGGCAAGGAATCTAGCTCAGACCCCCTTAACTCTTCTGCAAGCACATACTTACACATTTGACCCAACAGTAGTGTTTGTCCCAGATTTCTCACCAGTTCCTGACATGGATTTCCCAGGAGCGATGCCTTCCTCGGTTCCTGTTCAGGTGGTCTCTGGGGTAGGCCTGACCACGGCCACGGGATGCCTTTACATAGCCCACCTTTTTAAGGACAGGCGTAGCGGGCACAGTAGAGGTGGCGATGTCTGCTGATGGCACTTTAGCAACTGTAGCAGTGACATCTTCAGAGGGATTATTCACAGTTGGCATAGGTTTCACAGCAAAAGCAGCAGCTTCCTCTGTAGCAGTACCTGTGGCCCAGTCAATTCTGTAAGCGCGGGGCAACATGGTGGGGTGGTCCACAGCAAACAGGTACTCTCCGCAGTGCAGCCTGATCCCTGTGTACCTTTGCTGCCAGCCCATTGACGACCCTGCCTGCATCTGACGACTCTTCTGCCTGCACCTTCTGTACTGCATTGCCAGCTAGTTGCCGACCCAGCCTGCACCACTACTCTGCTACATGCACGAGCCATTACTGGACCTTTCACATCACCACCAGTGATCCAGTCCAGCCCTCATGCCCCCCTGTGCCCCCGAACTCCCTGTCTGCTCTATCAGGGGTTCTCGAACCAGGGTCGTAACAGTGGTTGCTTCCTTCATAAGACAGACTCCACCACCAGGTGCTTGACAGCAACGGACAGCCATGTCTAAGTCTGCGCAGGGAGCACCCTCTGCTATGGATGAACTGTGTGTCCATCTTGCCAGCCTCACACAGGTGGTCAAGAACCTGCAGGAGGGCTATACCCGGTTGGAAGAACAGGTTCAGGAGCTTGCTGCACCCATGGCTCCAGGGGCTAGCCAGGCCGTAGGCCACACCATTGTGGCCCTGCCATCCGAGCCCAAATTCCCCCTGCCGGATAAGTTCTCTGGGGACCGCCGCAAGTTTAGAGCCTTTCGTAACTCATGTGAGCTATACTTCGGCCTCCAGCCCCGTACCTTCTTGCTTGAGGCCACGAAGGTGGGACTTGTTATTTCCTTGCTGCAAGATAAACCCCAGTCCTGGGTGCACCCACTTTGGGAGCAGGGGGCCCCAGAAGTTGCTACTCTGGCCTCATTCTTCCAAGCTATGGCTCAGCTTTACGAAGATCCCCACCAGGCTGCCACAGCGGAGGCTGCGCTACACGCCCTCCAACAAGGCCGCCGCTCAGCGGAGGACTACGTGGTGGAGTTAAGGAGGTGGAGTGCAGACACGGCCTGAAACGATGCCGCACTCTGTTACCAGTTCCGCCTGGGCCTGTCAGAGTCCCTCAAGGATGAGCTGGCTTGTGTGGGGGTGCCCCAAACACTGGAAGCACTCATTAATCTGGCTATCCAGATCGACCAGCGTCTCCAGGAACGCCGCGCTGAAAGAACCTCGGGACCCCTGTGTCCCACCTGGATGCTGCCTCGTGTTCCTAGGTACCCAAGTCCAACTCCCTTTGCTTCTACAACCTCCTCCTCCTCTCCTAGGATCAACCTTCTCTTACTCCTGAAGAGAGACAGCGGAGATTCTCCTTGAACTTATGTCTGTACTGCGGGGAACCAGGACATGTAGTGAGATTCTGCCCTGCCAAACGCGGTAAGTGTCCACCAGCTACCTCAGATGGAATGTCTGCCATGCCAAGTCAAACCTCTCACTTTGCTATCTCCCTCTCTCTGCAGCTTCCCGAAGGGACTATCCTGGTCCCAGCAATTGTTGACTCTGGAGCATGCAGTTGTTTTGTGGATGAAGCATTTGCAGCCTCACATCACATCCCTCTCCAACCTAAGATGCATAAAATGATCATCCGCCATTAAATCCAGCATGGTCACCCATGAGACTGATCCCCTACTCACCACCACAGCTGACGGCCATCAGGAGCTGCTTCTTCTGGATGCTATAGCATCTCCTCTGTTCCCCATCATTTTAGGCCTGCCCTGGCTCCGGGCACATAGCCCCAGTATTGATTGGACCATCGGGACTGTCAAATTCCAGTCCACCTACTGCCACCAGCACTGTCTGAAGCACACCGACGAAGCAACCCCCACCTTGCTCTGCCTGGACTCAGATTCTGACAAAGACACCCGCCTAGCTGTTCCCTCTGTCTACCACAGCTTTCTGGATATCTTCAGCAAGAAAGGGGCTGAACAATTACCACCTCACAGATCGTTGCGCTTTAGGAGAATCTATCCCCTGTCCGAACCAGAGCTAGTGGCCCTCAAGGCTTATCTGGACAACAATTTGTATAAAGGCTTTATCAGAACCTCCACATCTCCTGCGGGGCTGGGATTTTCTTTGTGGAGAAGAAGGACCGGTCCCTGCGACCTTGCATAGACTACCGGGAACTCAACTGACTTACAGTTAAAAACCATTACCCTCTGCCCCTGTGTCACGAACCTGATGGTAGAGGCTGTCTTATGCAGGGGGCAACCTCTCTTACGGCCCTGGTTCGAGAACCCCTGATAGTGCAGACGGGGAGTTATAGAGCCCAGGGGGGCACAAGGGCTGGATTTGGTCATTGGTGGTAGGTGAAGGTCCACTGGAGCTCGTGCTTGGCGTAAGTGTGGTAGTGTAGTCCGGGGCGGTAGCAGGCTGGCAGTACGGTACAGGAGGATCAGGCAAGCAGATGGTCGGGGTGCAGGCAGGGTCGGTAACGTGCAGGCAGCAGAAGTACACAGTATCAGGCAGGAGAATAGTTGTAGACAGGCCGGGGGTCAGGGCAGGGAGAAAGCAACAAGTCCAAGGTAAAGCCAGGGTCACAAACACAGGAAGTCTTATCAGAGCAGATACAGGAGTCACAAGGCACCAGAAAGCTGTAGAACGGACAGCACCTGCTGCAAGGTGCTGTCGGTTTAAATAGGCTGTTTTGGCGCCATTGGCGCGCACACGCGCACGAGTGCGCGCACACGCAAGCACGCACAGGCACACGCAATGCGCACAAGGCCAGGTAAGTCCGGTTTTCCTAACATTGCCCCCCCCCCCAAGGGGCAGCCTCCAGATGCCCAAATGGGCTCTCTTGGTCTTCTCCAGAAGGCTCTGACCAGTTCCTTTGCATGTAAGTTCTCTTCTGGCTCCCAGGAGCTCTCTTCGGGTCCATAGCCCTTCCATTTGACCAGGAATTGAATGTTTCCTCCTCTTTTTCTGCAGTCAAGGATGGCCTTGACTTCAAATTCCTCCTCTCCGTCCACCAAGACCGGTTCTGGTGGGGCTGTATTATGCCCAGGGAAGAGGTCCTTGATCACGGGCTTGAGCAAGCTTACATGAAAAACTGGATGGATGCAAAGTGAAGGAGGTAGCTCCAGCTCGTAAGTCACTTGGTTGATCTTCTTTTTAATCGGGAAAGGCCCTATGAACCTTGGCCCCATCTTTTTGGAAGGGCAGGAGAGTTTTAGTTTTTTTGTGGACAACCAGACCCGCTGATCCGGTTGAAGTACTAGTTCTCCTCCCCTTCCTTTGTCAAAGTTCTTTTTGTTGGTTGCCTGAGTCTGGGCAATAGTCTCCTGGAGGAGCTTATTGTTCCTCTTCAGAAATTGCGTAATTTCCAGAACCGCGGGTACCGTGTTTTCTGTTGGTAGGTCAGGCACAAAGGTGGGGTGGTAGCCAAAGTTTGCCCAGAATGGGGATTGTTTGGTAGCTGAATGAACTGAGTTATTATAAGCAAACTCGGCTACCAGTAATAGGGAGATCCAGTCATCCTGAGAGTACGAAGAGTACTGCTCATGGGTCTGGTTGGTCCTCTCCATTTGCCCGTTAGACTGTGGGTGGTAGGCTGAGGAAAAAGCCAGGTTAATTCCCAGGGAGGAGCATAAGGCTTTCCAAAAACAGGATGTGAATTGCACCCCTCAATCTGACAAGATGTTAGCAGGAATTCCGTGTAACCGAACAACTTCCCTAATGAAGGCTTCTGCAGTTTCGGCAGCTGTGGGGGTGCCCTTCATGGGTATGAAGTGGGCCATTTTCGTAAGGCGGTCTACCACCACAAGAACAGTATTGAACCCAGCCGATGGTGGTAGCTCGACTATAAAGTCCACTGAAATCTGGGACCATGGCCGTTCGGGAATGGGTTTTATTCTTGGCACAGACAGGACAAGCAGCCACGTAATTTTTGCAGTCTTCTGCTAGGCGACGCCACCAAAATGAGTGGGAGAGCAGCTCTGCCGTTTTGCGCCCACCAAAATGCCTGGCCAACTTGAGATCATGGAAGAGGTCAAGGGTTGTTAGGCGTAGCTCCTGTGGAATATAAAGTCGGTTATTGCACCACCACAGCCCGTCCCTTGATGTAAGCCCGGAGTTTGGTGGTATGGTGAGACCGGCAAGTGATCGCCTGACCCAGATAAGGAGGTCTTCCTGGGTTAGTAGGAAACTGTGAGCAGGTAGAATTGTGTCCGGAGGAGAGTGATCTTCCGGAACATGGAACATTCGTGACAGGGCATCCGGTTTTACATTCTTGCCCCCTGGCCGGTAGGTAATATGCAACTGGAACCGTGAAAAGAACAATGCCCACCTTGCTTGCCGGGGTTTGAGCCTTTTAGCCGTCCGTAGGTACTCCAGGTTTTTGTGGTCTGTGAAGACCAGAATAGGGTGTGAAACTCCTTCCAAGAGGTACCGCCACTCCTCCAGGGCTGATTTAATTGCCAGCAATTCCCTGTCCCCCCCATCATAATTTTTCTCTGGTGGTGAACGTTTTCTGGAAAAGAAGGCGATGGGGTGGAGTGAGGCTTTTGGAGCTCATCTCTGTGAAAGGACTGCTCCTACTGCTGTTTCTGAGGCATCCATTTCAAGGGTATAAGGCAGATGGTAGAAGAAGACGGTGCTGTGGACTTGTTTGCAGTTTGTTGTTGTTTCCTCATGCTCCCGGAGGAGGCGGGGCCGGGCAGCTCTATTTAAACAGTGTGCTTCCTGTAGCAAGTGCTGTCCGTTCTACAGCGTTCCAGTGACCTGTGAGCTTGCCCGCCTTGCACCAGTGACCCCCGTGTCTGCTTCTGAGTGACTTCCTGTTCCTGTGACCCCGGCTACCTTTGGACTTTGCTGCTATCTGCCTGCCCTGATCCTGGCCTGCCTACGACGACTCTTCTGCCTAGCCCTCTTGTACCTTTGCTGCCCGCACGTTGCCGACCCTGCCTGCACCCGACTACCCACCTGCCAACTCCTTTGTACCTCATAAGCCAGCCTTCTGCCAACCCGGACTGTATGACTACTCTTCTACTTGCACGAGCCCAGTGGACTTGCACCTATTATCAAGTGGTCCAGTACAGCCCTTGTGCCCCCCTGTGCTCCTGAGCTCCCTGTCTACACTACCAGGGGTTCTCGAACTAGGGCCGCAAGAGAGACGATGCCCCTGCATAAGTCAGACTCATCCGCCAGGTATGTGACAGTAGAGCAGGGTCAGGAGCTGAGGTGAACAACTTTTTGAGCTTGGAAAATGCTTCTTGGGCTTCAGGAGTCCAGCGGAAGCATACATCTTGCTCAGTAAGCTGGTTTATGGGCATAATGACCGCCGAGAAGCCTCTAATGAATTTCCGATAGAAATTTGCGAAGCCTACAAAGATGCTGGCTGGAGAAATGCACCTTTGAGTAGCCCAGCATCCACTTCCTTGGGCTAGTCATCTTGTTATGGGCATCAACATGGATCCCCAAAAGGTCTCCACTATCTTGGACTGGCTAGCACCATCTGAGAAGAAAGGGGTCCAGCGTTTCTTGGGCTTTGCCAATTTTTATAGAAAATTTATCAAGGGGTTCTCCGCCATCATCACTCCAATCACACAACTAACAAAACAAAACACTCCATTCTGCTGGTTCACGGAAGCCCAGGTAGCTTTCCATACTTTGAAAAAGTTGTTTACTGCAGCCCCCATTATGAAACATCCTACGTCCTAGAGGTGGACGCTCTCAGAAACTGCTGTGGGGGCTGTTCTCTTCCAGAGACAAGGCTCCAAAACTCTGTTCCATCCAGTAGCATTTTTCTCCCGCAAGTTGTCCGCACCGGAGAAAAATTATGACTTCGGAGTCAGAGAACTCCTGGCCATTAAGTCAGCCCTGGAAGGATGGCAGTATCTACTCGAGGGGGCTACACACCCTATTCTCATATATTCCGACCATAAAAACCTGGAATATCTGAGGACGGCAAAGAGATTGAAACTCCGACAGGCCCGATGGGCACTCTTCTTCTCAAGATTCCAGTTCTGCCTAACATGTTAAATGTTAAACCGGACGCCCTCTCTCAGATGTTCTGCGAACCCGGAGATACCACACCTCCTGATACGATCCTTCCATCACGTAATTTTCTGCTCACCCAGGAAGACTTGCTGTCGCAAATCAGACAAGCTCTGGCAGGCTCTTCAGGCCCCTCTGATACCAGGTTGCAGGTGAAGAAGGGCCTATGGTGGTATGGCAACAAAATCTTTGTGCCAGTAGGACAACCTGTGGTCACTTTAGGACTCTGCCATGACCACAAGCTGGCTGGGTATTTTGGGGCATGCAAGACGGCCGAGTTGCTCTCCCGTAACTTCTGGTGGCTGCGAGTCGAAGAAGACTGCAGGAAATACATCAGTACTTGCTCCGTCTGTGCCCGAAATAAAACTGACAAAGCCAAGGCTTGGAGTCTCCTGAACCCACTTTCTGTGCCTGAACGCCCATGGTCCCAAATAGCCATGGACTTTATTGTTGAGTTACCTCCCTCTCAAGGGCCCATTTCCTCCCCATTAAGGGCACACCCACAGCTGCTGAAACAGCAGAGATTTTTATCAAGGAGATAGTCCAGCTTCATGGGGTCCCCATCAACATCATCTCGGACCGCAGAGTTCAATTCATCTCCAGATTCTGGAAGGCTCTGTGTTCAAATCAAGTTGTCTTACTCCTCCGCTTATCACCCCCAGACCAATGGCCAAACTGAGAGAACAAACCAAACTCTAGAGCAGTACATCCGATGCTTTTCTTCAATCTCTCAGGATGATTGGGCTTCACTACTGCCGTTGGCCGAGTTCGCTTATAATAACACCATCCACTTGGCCACTAAGCAGTCCCCATTTTGGGCCAATTATGGTTTCCACCCCACATTTCTTCCTAACCTGACCACGGAAAATATGGTAACAGCGGCTCAAAGAGCCACAAACTTCTTTTAAACCAACAATAAACTTCTACAGGACCCTGTCCAGGACTCAAGAGTTGAACAACCAGGTCTGGCTTGCCACTCGGAACCTGAGACTGGCATGCCCTTCAAAGAAGTTGGGTCCAAGGTTTATTGGGCCCTTCGCTGTGAAGAGGAGGATTAATAGGGTGGCATATGAGCTCGACCTCCCTCCATCTTTATGTATCCACCCGGTCTTCCACATCTCCTTGCTGAAACTGGTGCCCCTGATCCCTTTCCGGGATGAAGAACGGACCCACCTGAGCCAGTCTTAGTGAATGAAGAGGAGGAGTTTGAGGTAGAAGCCATCATGGATTGCCGGAGGAGAGGTGGTTCCACCCAGTATCTGGTTAAGTGGAAGGGGTACGGCCCAGAGGAGAGTTCCTGGGAACCAGAAACAAATATCCACACGGAAGAACTAATCCAAGCTTTTAAAAGGAACCACCAAGAAAGAAGTACATCCGGAGGCTGGCCCTTGGGGGGGGCAATGTCAGAGAACCTCTGCTGCCAGCTCCTGAGCCTGTACGTGCGCATGAAGGGTGTGCGCGCGCCTGTCTGCTTATGTGTGTGCGTGTGCATGCGCATGTGCGCCGGCATTGGCACCAAACGGCCCATTTAAATGGACAGCACCCTGCAACCAGTGCTGTCTGTTCTACAGTGTTTGAGTGTTCCTGAGTGACTTGTTACCTGAGTATCTGTTCCTGTGACCCAGCTTGTCCTTGACCTTGTTTGGTCTCTGCCTGCACAAACCCCCAGCTTGCCCACGACAACTCTTCTGCCTGATCCCTGTGTACCTTTGCTGCCAGCCCATTGACGACCCTGCCTGCATCTGACGGCTCTTCTGCCTGCACCTTCTGTACCACATTGCCAGCTAGTTGCCAACCCAGCTTGCACCACTACTCTGCTCTCTGCACGAGCCATTACCGGACCTTTCACACCACCACCAGTGATCCAGTCCAGCTTTCGTGCCCCCCTGTGCTCCCGAACTCCCTGTCTGCTCTATCAGGGGTTCTCGAACCAGGGCCGTAAGAGTGGTTGCTTCCTGCATCAGACAGACTCCACCACCAGGTGCGTGACACACAGCGTCTCATGTGGCAGCAGGCAGTAACTCCTCCCACTTGCTCTTCTGATCACGTAGCTCCCGGCTTGTCTCACTCCACTCACAGCTCATAAAGTCAGGAATGTGATCTGCAATTAACTCCTGTCTTCCTGGAGAAAGTGGCAAAGTCCAAGGAACCCTCCTTGAATCCAGAGACAAACAGGTTCCCTTTGTGGAAAATCTTGTATACCTGGATAGGTCTCTCACACAGACCTAGCAGCCAGCAGGATTTCTGGACAAGCCTCTCTCACAGACTTAGCAGCCAGAGCACTCTTGGATAGGTCCCTCTCACATGCTTAGCAACCAGGAACTAGTTAGCACAATTTAAATTTTAGATTTTAGAATAGGATTAGAGTACCAGCACCTTTAAGCCAACCTGGCAATACTGCAACAGGGTTAGATTGGTAGAACTAGATCCAACTTCACAGCGTCAGAACCTTTAAGCCATCTGGCACACTGTAAGCGCAGCTTTAGATGTAGGTGCATCCTCCAAGCAAGTCACCAGGCCCTCCCGAGAGACCAGCCTTCATTATGGCTCTTTACAGCAAGGGTCCTCTTCCAGATCTCCTCAGCTTGGCATGGCTTCCTCCACACAGGCAAGACAGCCTAAGGACTACCGCAGGAATAGTAGGCCACAGACAGGCTTCTGGGCCTATTTGCAGAGCTCACAGCAACACATCCTCAGGCCTGGAGGGCCCTGAGGTGAAGAGCAAGAGCACATGGCCCAGCCCAAATAAATAAAAGGAGAATAATTATTCATAACTCAATTCAGTTGCATTTTTCATACTGGCATGTGGTATCAGTGACACCTACCGACAACAGTGAGAAATGCACAACCTTAGGAGCTTGCGACTTAACCCTGTCAGGACCCCACCAGGGGAAAAGCTTGTAAAGGTAGTCACTAATGTCCTCCGGTCATAGATGGGTGATCGCCCTGGGGACTCCAGAGTTTTCTCCCACAATGGTGCCAAGAAAGAAAGCTCACAATAGCATAATATTGTTAAGCTAATTTATTAGATAAAAAGTATTGCACTTACATATAGATGAGTGTAAACAAACATAGAGAGCTGGCCAGCTAAACGGATCACAATGCAACAGACAGCGGTGACGTCAGAACGCCTTTCACCCAACGCTGCATTTTGTCGTAGTAGACTTTGTCACAGGGTATAGGCACACTGCTGACTCACCGCTCTATTTAAAAGCCCAACCTCATTCTGGGCTCATTGTCGTCAGTCCTCCAGCGCCATTTTAAGTGTGGGCAAACATGCCCAAACTTTAGATCATGTGCCAAGAGCATTATACAGCACTTTTGATGGAATGACCGGCCCTCAGGCCTCATTTTAGGTATACAAAGTGTCAGAACCCAAAATTAGGTGCCTAAAGCAATGTATACAAAAACACTATCAATCTTTAGGACAGTGTCACCCGTGCTCCGGCCCCATCTTATGTCAGGGCAAATGCCAGAACCCATAGAGATGAGCCGAGAACACTTCCAACATTATCAATCGTCCTCCTGCACCAACTTGGGTACAGGCAAAACAACCATACAAGTTAATTTACCAAGAACTCGCCTTCAAAATCTATGAGACTATCGCACAAAAAAGGTGAATTAAAAAATATAGACTTGAAAAAAGCTTACAGTACCTGGTATTCCCAGATGGTCTCCCATCCAGGTACTAACCAGGCCCAATGCTGCTTAGCTTCCAAGATCAGACAAGATTAGGCGCGTTCAGGGTGATGTGGTCATAGGCAAATTAAAAAATAAATATTGTTATATCACAAAAATAGTGGTTATATAAACTTGGTAATGTAGTGAACACTCAGTCAGTGTGCAACCAAGAAGAGTGCCCTCATAGAGCGCCAAATGATCTGCACCACCAGACAATATTCTAATAACCATACATGAGATATAAACTTGGTAATCTGGTGGACACTCAGTCAGTGTGCAACCAAGAACAGTGCCTTCACAGGACGCTGCATGATCTGCACCACCCGACTAATCTAATAACCATATATGGGATATAAACCAAAAAAATATATAAAATTCCATGGTTGTAAATAATAAAGTCATCAATTAAAATCAATAAAGTGTCTAATGGTGTCGACACGTATAATAAAAATATAAAGAATATATAAAATATGGCCAAAATGGAATAGTCCTTGGGGGGAAAAGGGAATTATAATAAACCCCAAAGTATAGTAGGAGTTAAATTTGCCCTAATTTAGGGTTGAAATAGATGCAAATCCGTCTAAAGTGCATATTATAGGTGCATACTAAGGAGAATAGAAAGGACCTCACACGATGAGCCCAGATCAAGTTTAACAAACAGTTCACTTGTGTACTCAGGAATTGTCTATGAAGGCGTTAACATCAACCTCAATGTTCAGTCCATGCGGCATTTCTTTTTTCCATGCTTTCGCTATCGTAAGCTTAACTCCAATCAGGATAAACTGTACTAATTTCGTACTGTGTTTAGACAGGTTCGGAATGCGTGCATTAAGAAGGGCTATCTCGGGTTACCTGGGGACCCGGGTTTGTGTCAATTTCTCAATGAGATTGAATAGTTTTTTCCAAAATGGTCTTATCCTCGGGCATTCCCACCAGATGTCTGACATTGAACCCAAGAGGGAGCATCCTCTGAAGCACTGTGGATTAGCTGATGGATAAATGCGGGCCAACTTGGTCGGGTGAGATACCATCTGGTGATCACCTTCACACTCACCTCCACGGGGACAGTGTTTAGGATGCGAATTGGATAGTGCTCTGTGCCAGGTCTCCAAGTCCCATGAGAATTGTAGCTCCTCCTCCCAGCAATTCATGTAGGCGGCTTTCGTTGAGGGCAGGGTGAGAGCTGTGTAAACTACCGAGATGCCTCCCCTTTGCTCCGTAGCTTGGCCACACCACATTTCATAAGTTATGAATTTAGGTGGAAGAGATTTATCTTTCCAGATATGGAGAAGAAAATGTGAGATTTGTTGAAATCTGAACTTCTCCGAATCTGGGAGATCCAGTTTATTTATGCAATGACCCAGAGTCATGGGGCCTAAAGAAGTGAAGAAATACCCTATGCGATACAGCCCCATGTCTAACCACCATTTGAATGCTTTTATTTCGAGCCCTGGGGGAAAATCCAGATTGTGAAAAATATGCGCTAGGGGGGATAGGGGCGAGATTAGTTCCGGGCATTTCTGCAGAGTATCCCAGAGGGCAAAGGAGTGGGATAAAGTTGGGGATAGTATAGGGGGTCTTTTTTTGGCGCTGTCCAGAGAAGATAGTCTATAGTGTAATTTGGGATTGCCTGTCGCTCGATCTGGATCCAATCCGGTTTCTCCAACCTTGTGTAAACCATTGATAGTTGCGCTTGTCTGGCTGCTTGATAGTATTTAATGAGCGAGGGAAGTCCCACCCCCCCTTTTCCTATGGCGGTATAAAGTGTTTTGGGAGAACCTGAAGCCTACATTTCCCCAGACGAATCTGAGGATCTTGCTCTGGAACGATTTCAGGTGGTTTTCCCTGATAGCTACCGGGAGGGCCCGGAATAGGTAGAGTATGCGTGGTAAGAGGGTCATTTTAATAGCGTTGATTCTACCCATCCAAAAGAGATTGCCACTGGACCAGGATTTTAGGTCGTCCTCGAGTTTTCGGTATGTGGGGGGGGAATTATTGGGGTATAAGTCTTCTATTTTAGCCGTTATGTTAATGCCTAAATATTTAATTGAAGTCGAGCTCCATTTGAAGGGGAAAGAATGTTGAAGTGAAGAGACTGTTTCGGGCAGTAAGGAAATGTTCATTGCTTGAGATTTGGAGTAGTTTACTTTTAGTCCTGAAGTTTCTGCAAAGGAGTCTAAAGTGCGATTTAAGAAGGGTAGAGATGTATGGGGAGACGTAATGAACAGGAGGATTTCATTCGCGAAGAGACCACATTTTGGGATCTCGGAACCGCAAGATACCCCCTTGATATCTGGGTCTTGTCGAATAGCAATCACTAAGGTTTCGACAGCTATAGCGAAAATGAGCTGCGAGAGAGGGCACCCTTGTCTTGTTCCCTTCGCTATATCTATTGGTTCCGAATAGAACCCCTGCAGCCTTATTCGGGCCTTAGGAAAAGAATAAAGTGACCTGATGATTCCCAGGAAGCGTTGGCCAAATCCCCATTTCTGTAGAATCACAAAAATGTAAAACTAGGATACTGAATCAAAGGCCTTCTGCAAGTCTAGTGATAAGACCATGCCTCGTTGTTTAGTGCCTCCCTCCCAGTTAGATTGTAGGATGGAAATTAGATCAACAGCTCTACGAATCTGGTCAGGGCCCTGCCTCCCCGGGATGAACCCCACCTGATCTTTGTGTATGTAAGACTTGATAAGAGAGGCTAACCTATTGGCCATAATTTTCGTTAAAATTTTTATGTCCTTGTTGATCAGTGATATAGGTCTGTAGTTCACCACCTCCTCAGGATTCTTGTCCGGTTTCGGAATTATCTTGATAAAGGCGGAGTTAAGCTGTGAGTCCTGTGTTTTGGAATTAAAGAAAATTGTAAGGTGGGGAACAAGTGTCGTGGCGAAGGCCTTATAGTACGGGATGGATAGACCGTCTGGACCTGGGGCAGACCCCTTTTTAAGGTCCTTGATGACCCCTAGCACCTCCTCCTCTGAGATATTTGCCTCTAGAATTTGTTTGTGTTCTGCTGTAAGGGAGGGAAGTGTGACGTCATCAAGAAATGTTGGGGGGAAGTCTTTGTGGTTTAGTACGGGGGGACTGTATAAATCCGCGTAAAACTTGTGGAAAGTGTCTAAAATTTTCGTTGGGCTAGTAGTGAGACCTTGACCTGGAATTCTAATTTTGGGTAAGGCTTTGCGGTATTCTCGGGGAGTTAGCCTTGCTGCTAGCATTGAGCCTAGTTTATCATTTTGCGTGTAGAATTTTTGACCACTCCAAGGGATCGATTTTTCTGCTCTAGCAGTCAAGGCCATATTTAATTCTAGTCTGGCTTTGTCCAGTTGGGCTAAGAGGGATTTGGAGGGATGGGCCTTGTGCTGCTTCTGGAACGAGGTGTAAGAGTTTTCCAGTCTAATGAGATCCACCAATCTCTCTTTCTTGATTTGAGCCGACATTTGTATAATTTTGCCTCTAATGTAGGCTTTGTGCGCTGCCCAAAGGACTTCTGCTGAGGTCCCTTCTATGTTGTTGAAAAGGAAATATTCCTTAAGAGCATGATCAATTTCCGTAAGTCTAATGGGATCGGAAAGCAACGATTCATTCAGTCTCCACTGAGCCTGTCTCGCATAGTGCGAGTTGGATTGGATCTGCAGAAGGACTATGGAATGGTCTGAGAGGACTGTGTCAACTATTCTCAAGTTCATGACTAGGGGAATTGTGTTAGATCGTACGAGCAGGTGGTCAATTTGTGCGTAGGAGTTGTGGGGGAAAGAGTAGTGTGTGAAATCTCTCTTGGATAGGTTGAATTCCCTCCAGATATCCAACATATGCAGAGTATGCAGTAACTTGGCTAGTTTTAGACTTGCTCTGGATGGGCGCATTACTTGGTCCCCATGGGGTCTAGATTTGTCAAGTCCTTGATCAAAGGCTAAGTTAGAATCTCCTCCCACTATGACTCTACCTTCAAAATGCGGCTGAATGGTGTCGAACAGAGATTTAAAGAAGGTTGGTTGACCTTTATTTGGGGCATAGTAAGAGACTAGTGTATATATGTTTCCGTCTATGGTACCTTTGATTAAGATGAATCTCCCTTCTGTGTCTTTAATTTCCAAAAGGGGGGAAAAGTCACATGTTTTGGAGATCAGTATTGCTACTCCTTTTGATTTGGATTCTGCTTTGGCCAGGAAGAAGGTGGGGAAGTGTGGGTGGAGGAACTTAGGGGTGAATCGAGACGGGAAGTGGGTTTCCTGAATCAGTATTACGTTGAGATTAAGAGATTTGTAGTGGTTAAAAACTTTCCTCCTTTTTATAGGGGAATTGAGACCCTGTGTATTGTGAGTGGCAATTGTGAGATGTTTATGAGTGGTATTAACCATGGAGCCTGGGGAGAACAGAGCTGGAATCAACAGTAGCACTCACCTCCGACCCTGAGGAACCTGATATTAGTATGAGGAGCCGAGGACATCCAGGGATCCTGCTGTGCAGAAGGTAGGTCTAGAAGTCTCGAACACCAGATCAATTGTTAGGTGCCTTGTAAGAGAAGAGGAGAAATAGAAAGAGGAGAAGGAGAGAAACAAAACATAACATAGCACTTTACTCCTATAGGTAGCTTGTGGGAGTGGTGCCCGAGGGGTTAAAGACCCTCTCCGACCCACGGTCCCTGTCCTCTTGCGAGGAAACATACCAAAAGTAGGTAACACTTAAGACAGTAATATCTTACCCACTGTGGGCAGACAACTTATCCCAGGGAGTTCCAGGAAAGTCCCGGGGTTAAGTGGAGGTGCATGGGGACCTACCCCAGCGGAGGCGCCCCTCGGCTAAACTATATCTTATTATATAACCAGAGCAAACAGAATAATATGTATTGCATATAGACCCCACAGACAGAAAAAGGAGAAGCCTTTCAATGCTCCCTTCCGGAGAGCACATTTTAATCTTGAGTGCCTAATGGCAGTCCGGGGCCTTATGTTGGACGTAATTCAATGTGGTAGTGGACTCTTGAGAGAACAAACGGTGAGATAAACAAAAACAGCCTAAATGTATCTGTGGGGAGGCAACAAGGATAATGAAAAACAAAAAATAGGGCAACGTTGCCTCAGAACCGTGGCTATCATGTAGTTACATGAAAGAGCTTAACCATGTCTTAAAGACGAGCACAGACCGTGCCGAGCAATAAGGTAAAGAGACAGAACCATGTGGTTTAGCCTGTGGGTTACGGTGGTCTGTTGTCTTTAGATCTCTTGCTCTTGGACTTGGTCCATAGAGGAGAGACCGGGCTTGGAGGAAGTGGTCTCTTCGCGTGGGAGCCAGTAGGGTCAGAAAGATCCATTGGAGCCTCGTGAGAGATTAGCTTGAGATGTAGAAGTAGTTTTTCACCTTCCGATATTGAAGAAAAGGAGAACATTTTACCTTTAAGAGTGAATTTGACGGCAAATGGAAAAGCCCACCAGTATTTGAGTTCCTTTTGTTGTAAAACTTGGAGAAGTGGTTTGAGGGCTCTCCTCTTTTGGATGGTGGATTTGGAGACAAGTCTGCAAAAATCTGGACTCGGTGGCCCATCCAGGAGATAGAGGGGTTAGACCTGGCAGCTCTCATAATTTCTTCTTTGACGGCATAAAAATGCGGTTTGACTATTATGTCCCTTGGAGAGCCGTCCTTCCTTGGTGGGTCCAAAGCTCTGTGTGCCCTATCCAGCTCCAGCCTGTGTTTAGGTACATTGGGGATTACGGAGAGAATCAAGTCCTAAATGGCAGGAGTGATTTCCGTGATAGATTCAGGCAGACCTCTCACCCTGAAGTTATATCTTCTTGATCTATTCTCAAGGTCTTCTATTATTGCCAGGGTGGTTTCCAGTTGGTCCTGCAGGACTTGAATATGAGAAGAGTTTTGGTTAGTTCTGGCCACAGTGGTGTCCAATTTTTGTTCGATGGACTCCATTTTGGAACCCAGCATGTGAAAGTCTGCTTTTATGTCTCCTGTAATTTTTGAGGCAGTGTTTGCTAAGCCCCTTTCCAAGAGGGTAGAAAATTTGAGGAAAAGGTCTGCTGTATTGAGTGGAGGATCCTGAGATGAAGGGCTGGGGTTGAGAGCTTCTGGTGGGCATGCTGTGAGGTGCTGAGCCAGGGATATTAGAAAGTCTTCCATTGTATGACGTATTAGAGATTCCATGGAGGCTGGGGATGCAGGCAGATGTTGGTGTGGTAGCTGGCTGGCCCCTGGTGTCAGGGTGAGGTTTGGAGGAGCTAGAATAGGTCTATGGTCTGGTGTTACCTCCTGGGAGTGGGCTCTCGCAGTGGCCATGTCGGAGGGGTGGGCTCGGACAGGGTCAGTGAACAAAAGTAAGAGAGACCTTCTGACCTGTGGGCCCTGCATACAGTGAGGATATGGACCTCTGGGGATTTTCCGCCCTGTTGGCGATAGCCCGCAGTCAGGCATATAATGGAATGCCTTTTTATGAACCTCCCCTTGTCCCCACCTCTTCCAGGGGGGTTTTCACTGTCAAACAGTGAGGAGGTCTGCTTTGTGGGGTGACAAGCTGTATGAACTTGTAGGTGCCTCTGAATTAGGGGGTTTATGCCTTGATTGCTTCCCAGGGGTCTAGAGGAGTAGTCTAGAGCCTCTGCTGGGTTAAAAAGAATGAACCCTGAGATCCTTATGGGACGAAGGACCCTTTAGGCCTTGACGGCGGCCATCTTGGTCCACCCTGCTGAAGCTATTGCTGCCAATGTGAACAAACAGGGTCTTAGGGAGCAGCAGGCTTTACTGACCTTCTCCCAGGATGTGGTGGCAGGTTGGTCCAGGCTAGACTAGCTGGTTCTGCAGGTCTGAAGACGCTGTACTGAGGCCGCTATGTCTGTTAGGCCGCAGCCGCGGCCATCTTGGTGCTCCCGGCGGCTCTCACGATGCGACGGGAGGACTCGGAAGGCTGCCGCAGCATAACCTTCGTGTGTCTGCGGCTTGTGGGGGGGTTGGGGGATAGGGGT
>BLSH010029790.1:575668-590003 GCA_018402905.1 Glandirana rugosa
ACTTGATTTTAATTTATTTTCCCTATCCCCATTTATTTGTAGGGCACTTGCCCTAGTTTGAAGATGATTTTAGAACAGTTATATGGCTTCTACCGTTAATTAATACTTTTCAGACACAGTTTGAAGATGATCCACATTCACCTCCATTTTTGCTTTTTTTATGTTTTTATTTTTTTTTAAATATTTAAAGTTATTTCCCTGTCCCCATTTTTTTGTAGGGCACTTGCCCTACCCTTACCCCCATTTTACTTCCTTTTGCAGCCCTCTAGGGCTTTCCAGGACTTTGTTACAGCCATTTTTGTGCCTAAAAGTTCGGGTCCCCATTGATTTCAATGGGGTTCGTTGTCCGTGCGATCGTTCGGGTTCCGTCCGGACCCGGACTTTGTCCCGAAGTTCGGACGGACCAGCAGAACCCGAACTTCCAGAGGTTCGCTCAACTCTATTATTAAGGTCAAAGCAAGCTATATAGCAAAAATAGAATTGAGGACGGTGCATCTGACCTGAACCTTAATAAATATTTGAGGTCTGTGATTAAGTCCTGGCTTTTTCTGTTTCACAGGCACCTACGGATGTCTGTATACCAGTGGTGGCTCATGCATTAAGGGCACATGGGCGCCGCCCCCTTATTCCTGCCGCCTCCCTCCTATTGATGAGCCCAGCCCCTTTAAAGACGCCGGACACATGGATTCCTATAGCGGGGGCGGAAGGAAGTGGTTTTTTTTAAGCACCTGCCTAGAGCCTGAGGCTCTAACAGCCTTCCAAAAAATTGTGTGACCATAGCAAATGAATTTTCGCTATTTTCACACAGCAGTACCTCCCCGCCAATCAGGAGCCAGGTCTGTGAGACCTGTTTCCTGATTGGCCAGAGCACCAGGTGATTCTATTGGATTCTGGCGCTAAGGACGGGGAGGCAGTGAGGCACAGACAGAGAAGGACCTCTGCCCTACACTAAGAAGGAGGGCACCCGTAGCCTGGCAGATGGCGGTAAGTGCTAGACCTTCCGTGTGGGGGAGTGGGGGTGCTGTCAGTGCCGCAACAGAACCCCCCTCCCCCCATGACTGAGAGCTGCGCCACCACGCGGGAGGGTTGTGGAGGAGCCGTCACTGCAAGGGTGTTGTTTGGGCAAGACTGTCTGCTGCTGAGAGTATTCATTGGCCACGTGGAGATGAGCAGGGAATTGTGCTGTGCTGCCTATAGACTATTGTGGTCAGTGAGCCCTGTGCTTTGCTACCTGTGTGGGGCATAACTGTTGGTAAGCCTGTGTTGGAACAGGTGCCTCGGGTCATGCTGTATACTCCTCTGGTCATTCTGTATACTCCTCTGGTCATTCTGTATACGCCTCTGGTCATGCTGTATACCCCTCTGGTCATTCTGTATACTCCTGTGGTCATTCTGTATACCCCTCTGGTCATTCTGTATACCCCTCTGGTCATTCTGTATACTGCTCTGGTCATTCTTTATGCTCCTCTGGTCATTCTGTATACCCCTCAGGTCATTCTGTATACCCCTCTGGTCATTCTGTATACCCCTCTGGTCGTTCTGTATACTGCTCTGGTCATTCTGTATACTGATCTGGTCATTCTGTATACCCCTCTGGTCATTCTGTATACCCCTCTGGTCATTCTGCATACTCCTCTGGTCATTCTGTATACACCATCTGGTCATTGTGTATACCCCTCTGGTCATTCTGTATACTTCTCTGGTCATCTGTATACTTCTCTGGTCATTCTGTATACTCCTCTGGTCATCTGTATACCCCTCTGGTCATTCTGTATACTCCTCTGGTCATTCTCTATACCCCTCTGACCATTCTGTATACTCCTCTGGTCCTCTGTATACTCCTCTGGTCCTCTGTATACCTCTCTGGTCATTCTCTATACTCCTCTAGTCATCTGTATACTCCTCTGGTCATGCTGTATACCCCTCTGGTCATTCTGTATACTCATCTGCTCATTCTGTATACCCCTCGGGTCATTCTCTATACTCCTCTGGTCATTTTGTATACTCCTCTGGTCATTCTGTATACTCATCAGGTCACCTGTATACTCCTCTGATCATTCTGTATACTGCTCTGGTCATTCTGTATACCCCTCTGGTCATTCTGTATATCCCTCTGGTCATGCTGTATACACCTCTGGTCATTCTGTATACCCCTCTGGTCATCTGTATACTCCTCTGACCGTTCTATATAGCCCTCTGGTCATTCTGTATACCCCTCTGGTCATTCTGTATACCCCTCTGGTCATCTGTATACTCCTCTGGTCATGCTGTATACCCTCTGGTCATTCTGTATACCCTTCTGTTCATTCTGTATACCCCTCTGGTCATTCTGTATACCCCTCAGGTCATCTGTATACTCCTCTTGTCATTCTGTGTACCCTCTGGTCATCTGCATACCCCTCTGGTCATTATGTATACCCCTCTGGTCATTCTGTATACTCCTCTGGTCATCTGTATACCCCTTTCTAGTCATTTTGTATACTTTTCTGGTTATTCTGTATACCCCTCTGGTCATCTGTATACTCCTCTGGTCATCTGTATACTCCTCTGGTCATTCTGTATACCCCTCTGGTCATTCTGTCTACCCCTCTGATCATCTGTATTCTCCTCTGGTCATTCTGTATACCCTCTGGTCATCTGTATACCCCTCTGGTCATTCTGTATACCCCTCTGGTCATCTGTATACTCCTCTGATCATTCTGAATACCCCTCTGGTCATGCTGTATACGCCTCTGGTCATGCTGTATACCCCTCTGGTCATGCTGGACTGTATACTCTTCACACAATGGGTAGAATCTATAAGGGGTAGGGGTATATACCTCTGGTCATTCTGTATACCCCTCTGGTCATCTGTATACTCCTCTGGTCGTTCTGTATACCCCTCTGGTCATTCTGTATACCCCTCTGGTCATCTGTATACTCCTCTGGTCATTCTGTATACCCTCTGGTCATCTGTATACCCCTCTGGTCATTGTTTATACCCCTCTGACCATTCTGTATACTCCTCTGGTCCTCTGTATACTCCTCTGGTCCTCTGTATACCTCTCTGGCCATTCTCTATACTCCTCTAGTCATCTGTATACTCCTCTGGTCATCTGTATACCCCTTTCTAGTCATTTTGTATACTCTTCTGGTTATTCTGTATGCCCCTCTGGTCATCTGTATACTCCTCTGGTCATCTGTATACTCCTCTGGTCATTCTGTATACCCCTTTGGTCATTCTGTCTACCCCTCTGATCATCTGTATACTCCTCTGGTCATCTGTATACTCCTCTGGTCATTCTGTATACCCCTTTGGTCATTCTGTCTACCCCTCTGATCATCTGTATTCTCCTCTGGTCATTCTGTATACCCCTCTGGTCATTCTGTATACTGCTCTGGTCATTCTGTATACTGATCTGGTCATTCTGTATACCCCTCTGGTCATTCTGTATACTCCTCTGGTCATCTGTATACCCCTCTGGTCATTCTGTATACTCCTCTGGTCATTCTCTATACCCCTCTGGTCATTCTGTATACTCCTCTGGTCCTCTGTATACTCCTCTGGTCCTCTGTATACCTCTCTGGTCATTCTCTATACTACTCCAATCATCTGTATACTCCTCTGGTCATGCTGTATACCCCTCTGGTCATTCTGTATACTCATCTGCTCATTCTGTATACCCCCCCTGTCATCTGTATACTCCTCTGATCATTCTGAATACCCCTCTGGTCATGCTGTATACGCCTCTGGTCATGCTGTATACCCCTCTGGTCATGCTGGACTGTATACTCTTCACACAATGGGTAGAATCTATAAGGGGTGGGGTGTATGAGAAGTGGGAAGGGTTAAAAATGAAGGACGGGGTCCTCCATCCTAAAATTTCACCAGCCGCCACTGCTGTACACACCTACAGAAGCTTCTTAAGCCTTTCTGTGACAGCAAAATGCCACACTGTTCTGGCAGGCAGGTTGCCCACTCCTTCATGTCTCCTGAACATTCCTGACAGTTGCATCACAGTTATGTAAAAAAAAAAAAAAACACACACGCATACACACAGATTTACATTGGACAATTTGTCCCACTCCTTGCCCGAAAATAAGGCCTAGAAGTTCTCCGGGTATCCTTGGACCTCCAGCTGCAACGCAGTGGAACACTTTTGGCACCATTTATTGAACGTGTTTGCTTCAGTCCTTATGCATGTTTATGTGTGGCTGTATGTGTATAGGAAATATTTATTATTCACAAAAGGTTAGGCTAAAAGTAAAGTCATGTTTATAATTTGGGTTTATCTGACCTTCAAATATGAATTTGTATAACATAGTTGAATCAAAAAATCTATTCATTTTGTTTTATTCTAAAAACCTTGTATGGGAGAATGATTATACATGGATAGTGGAGACAGTAAGTAATTTGAAGAGGATATGTGCATATTTTAAATAGTTCAAGTTTGCCTGTGTTTTAATGGTGTGATATCTATAATCTAGTAGTACATTGTATTTTGTCATCCACATTAGAAAGACGTGAATGCTGATGAGTTCTCTTCTAAACTTGTGTTTCAATTGTGTTTTTCCTCATCTATCATTCCATCTATTGTCTCCTCTCTGCACTAATTAATTTTGGTTCATTACCCTTCTATCTCTCTTCTCCTTCTTATTATGGCTATGAAAAGAACATTAAATAAAATGTAGTAATAGTACTGCCTGAATGCCTTTTATGAATATTGATGTGCTTTAAAATCGTTTAGTATTGATTTCAGAATGATCAAAGGCTGACCATATTATGCAAAGGATTTAAGGTAGCTATAAATGTAAAATAAGTTTGAGATCCTGTATTTTATTACACAAAAATGTTGGTGTTACAGTATTAGCAGCAAGTTTGTTGTAATATTGCACTTGAAGAGAGGATATTTTAGCTTACTACCAGTCCCTCGTAATGCACTGAGACAGAGAATGTTTTGTAGTACATTGGGAGCCCCTGATGCTGGCGAACAGTCAAGCTTTCTTGAAAGGCAGAGCTGATGGGACAATGCAATGGGAACGATTTACTAAAACTGGAGCATGCAAAATCTGGTGCAGCTCTGCATAGAAACCAAGCAGCTTCCATGTTTTATTGTCAAGATGAGGTTATAAACTGATTGGCCACCATGCACTGCCACACCAGATTCTGAGTGCTCCAGTTTTGGTAAATCTCCCCCAATATGTACCATTGAGAGGTGCCCACATTGCACTGTGTGATGTGGGGGCATGCTTGTGCTTCAGTATGGCGCAAAGTATTTGAATTCCTCCTATATCACATATGTCAAACACTGGGCCCATCAGGCCATCTCATGTGGCCCTCACTCCTCTCCTGCAGTTGCAGGACAGCTCCAGCTCTCCTCTGGACATCCTCCAGACCCTACACTTTCTGCTTTCCAGCAATGCCCCCAGCTCCTTTCCAGCAGCAGCACAAGGTAAGGGGTAGCACTGTGATGTAAGGGAGGGTGGGGAACTCTTGATTGCTGATGGTGGGGGTGCTCTTGACATCTGATATAAAGAGGGGTGGGGTGCTCTGGGCATCTAGTCTTACAAATACAACCGGCCCTTTGAGGCCAATCATAATGCTGATGCAGCCCGCAATGAAATTGAGTTTGACACCCCTGTCCTATATCTTGGGCACTCCAAGGAAGTGCTCAAGCCACACTTTAATAAGAGACAGGTATGTACTGCCCCATTGTGGTGCCTGCTACATACTTCCCCTTAAAGAGAGAAGCAGGTACAGAAAGCAGCATGTAAATTAATAGCATTCACATGTAATAATGTTTTAGCTGACAACAGGTGGGATGATTTTGAAACGTTTTTACAAATACTTGTTAAAGGATACTGCATTCTAGGAACAAAAACAATTACACATAGCAGATAAATTGGAAAAAAATCAGTTGCACAATTGCTGCAAAATCACACACTGGTGCAAGGTCCTCTTTTCCTGTACTGATGAGACCCAAAGCAGGACTATCGACAGATACATGATCTGGTTCAGCAAAGGCAGTGTAGTAAAGGTAAAAGCCATGTGGGTGGCCTGATATGAATATTGCATTTAAACAGAAGTCATTTACTTCTGTTGGAGAAGGAAATGTGTATGTAACCTATAAACGTTTTCATCTGATGCAATTGGATTTGATTCAATCTTGAAATAATTCAAAAATATTTGCATTGGGCAGATGGCATGTGACGTTTATCCACTGGAATGAACCAGATAAAAATAGTTATACATTCTTATTCGATAAAATATTTGTACAATATATACTTACAGTCAGTTTGTTTGCCAAGGGCATAAAGGGATGTTGTAGACCTGGTGGATTCTTCAAAAATCAAAGACTGGAAAATGTACACGTATGCCTTGTTTTTGGGAACTGAATCTTGCAGATGTCTGTTACCCTCAGGTTGCATAGTGCTACTTATTGGCATCTATCTTGTAAAGAAACGACTGGTTGGGCCAAAGGATTGGACCATTGTGTCTGACATTTCGATACACAATAGAGCCTTTAGATAATTTTTGACTGTCATTATCGATGGTGGAGTGAATGATGTCCATGTTTTTAGTATTGCTTTACAAGCAGCTAAAAGGCATAATATAGCCCACTTGGGGATTTAAGAGTTGCAAGGTGTTTCGGATATGCCAGATTTTTCGATGTAGCCAAATAGGCAAGTTGTCTTATTTTTGGGAATATGTACTGATGTAATTCCAAAAATGTATCTCAATATTTGGTACCAAAATAATGAGATTTTTGAACATTACCAAACCAATCTTAAGTTGGACGGAATGAACCACACCAGGAACAGGATCCATTTTATTTATTAAGAATGGGATAAATGTCCTGTGCATAAGTTTAAACTGTGTTTATCTCCAATTTTCGCTAATGATTAGACGTCTAGTTTTGAGATACCCCACCAAGATTTTTTTTAATAACTTTTCATCCTTGGAATCCTTTTGCCAGCTTTTTAGAAGAGTATTTCTCTCTCGATGTTAAAAATGAAAGTTAAGGGGTGAGTATAATTCTGATATAGTATAATAGCAACGCTCTATTGCTCAGTCAATCAATGATTGTTGAAAAGGGTTTTCTTGGGGTTGAAACACCTTTTAAGACAGTTTGTTAGACTTTTATAGAGACTCTCGTGGTGGAGAGGCAGATTAAATTCCTGAGATAATTCATCAAAAGATTTTAACTGAGTAGAGTTTGACTTACAGAATATGCCATATGAAGACCATTGGAGCTCCAGATTGCGAATTCCTCATTGGCATCTAGAAAGATGTTGTTAGTTTCAAAAGATGCCCCAGTGTTATCCGCTCAATCTCCATCCCAAAAAGTGCCTTTACAGAAAACAAAGCTGGGCACTGGAATACATCCAAAGTATTCTCTGAACTCAAAACCAAACTTACGTAACACTATTAAGTCTCCTGGCCTGACCTGGGCTTTAATTTAGGCAGCCTGACCTTTCACAGATGTAGCCATCCATGCCAAATGTATATGATACAGATGATTTTCACCCTTACCAAACTTCCAGATGAATGTCGACTGTGTGCCGAAACTAAAAAAGTTCTAATATACTGGCTACATACACATGTAGTAGAGGTAGATGCTCAAGTCTTCAGTGCCCCAAACACAGCTAATTTATTGACAGACTAGGTTGAATATATACAGCGGGTAAAATAAGTATTGAACACGTCACCATTTTTCTAGGTAAAGATATTTCTAAAGGTGCTATTGACATTCAATTTTTACCACATGTTGGTAACAACCCTTGCAACCCATACATATGAAGAGAACAAAAACTTTAAGAAATGAAGTTATGTTTAATAAAATTAAATGACACAGGGAAAAAGTATTGAACACATAGTTACATAGTCAGTGAGTTTGAAAAAAGACACAAGTCCATCAAATCCAACCTATGTGTGTGCTTTTATGTCAGTATTACATTATATATCCCTCAATGTTTTGGTCCCTTAGGAGCCCATCTAATAGTTTTTTGAAATTATCTATGCTCCCAGCTGCAACCACTGCTTGCAGAAGAGAATTCCACATCCTCACTTTTCTTACCATAAAGAACCCTCTACGCATATTAAGGTTAAACCTCTTTTCTTCTAATTTTAGTGAATGGCCGCATTTCTTTTTGTGCTCCCTTGCACTGAAAAGTTTTATCCCTATTGTGGGGTCACCAGTGCAGTATTTGTACAATGAAATCATATCGCCTCTCAAGCGTCTCTTCTCCAGAGAGTTCAGTGCTTGCAATCTTTCCTTATAACTAAGGTCTTCCAGTCCCTTAATCAGCTTTGTTGCCCTTCTCTGAACCCTATCCAGTTCCACCTGAGGACTGGAGCCCAGAACTGGAAGGCATCACTAGAGTCCTGTAGAGTGAGAGAATTATTGATTCATCACTGGAGTTAATCCCCTTCTTGATGCATGGCAATATTTTGTTGGCTTTGTTTGCATCAGCTTGGCATTTCATGCCATTGCTGAGCCTGTCATCTACTAAGACACCTAGGTCCTTTTCCATCCTAGATTCCCCCAGAGGTTCTCCCCCTAGTGAGTAGATTGCATTCATATTTTTGGCACCCATATGCATTATTTTAAATTTTTCTACATTAAACCTCATTTGCCATGTAGTTGCCCATCCCGTTCATTTGTTCAGATCTTCTTGCAAGGTTTCTACATCCTGCTGAGAATTTATTGCCCTGCTTAGCTTTGTATTGTCCACAAATACTGAGATTGAGCTGCTTATCCCAACCCCCAGATCATTTATGAATAAATTAAATAGGATTGGTCCCAGGACAGAACCTTGGAGAACCCCACTTTCCACAACCGGACCATTCCGAGTACTCCCCATTTATCCCCACCCTCTGGACTCACCCCTGTAGCCAGGTTTAAATCCATGTACTCACCCTTTGATCCATGCTGACAGACCTTAATTTGTACAGTAAGCGTTTATGGGGAACTGTATCAAATGCCTTTGCAAAATCTAGATACACCACATCTATGGGCCTTCCTTTGTTTAGATGGCAGCTCACCTCCTCATAGAAGGTTAATAGATTGGTTTGGCAAGAACGATTCTTAATGAATCCATGTTGATTACCGGTAATGATACCGTTTTCATTACAAAAATCTTGCATATAATCCCTTATCATTCCCTCCAAGAGCTTGCATACTATTGATGTTAGGCTAACTGGCCTGTAGTTCCCAGGGATAAATCTTGGTCCTTTTTTATATATTGGTGCTACATTGGCTTTTCTCCAAACAGCTGGTACCATACCAGTCAGCAGACTATTTGTAAAAATTAGGAACAATGGTCTGGCTATCACTTGACTGAGTTCCTTAAGGACCCTCGGGTGCAAGCCATCTGGACACGGTGACTTATTAACGTTCAGTTTTTCAAGTCTGATCCTAATTCTATCCTCAGTTAGCCATGAGGGTGCTTCCTGTGATGTGTCGTGAAGAAAGGGAGGTGCAAAAAGGCATGGAAAGCCAAGACACCAGCTGAAATCAGCCACGACCAGGTGCTCCTTACAAGATTTCTGACAGAGGAGTGAAAAGAAATATGAGAGGAGTTGTCCAAGAGCCAATGATCACTTGTGAAGAGCTTCAGAAAGACCTGGAATTAGCAGTTACAATTGTTTCAAAGAAAACAATAAGTAATGCCCTCAGCCGCCATGGCTTGTATGCACACTCACCATGTAAGACTCCATTACTGAAGAAAAAACATGTTGTAACTTATTTAAAGTTTGCTGCACAACATATGGACAAGCCTGTGAAACACTGGGAGAATATAGTCTGGTCACATGAGACCAAAATTTAACTCTTTGGAAACGATAATACACACCATGTTTGGAGGTCAAATGGCACTGCACATCACCCCAAAAACACCCCCATACCAACAAGGGTGGACATTTCAGCAAGACAATGATCCCAAACACAAACCCAAGGAAACTCTCAATTGGTTTTACAGATAGAAAATAAAGCTGCTAGAATGGTCCAGCCAATCACCTGACTTAAATTCAATAGAAAAATCTATGGAAAGAACTACAGATCAGAGTTCATACAAGAGGCCCACCGAATTTTCAAGATTTGGAGACTGTGTGGAAGAATGGGCCAAAATCACATCTGAGCAATACCTGCTACTAGTTTTTTCATACAGCTATTAAATATATTAAATAAATTTCAGTTAGTGTGTTCGATACTTTTTGCCTGTGTCATTACATTTTATTACACAAAACGTAATTTCTGAACGTATTTGTTTTGGTTTCTTTATATGTATGGATTGCATGGAATGTTACTGACGTGGTGAAAATTTCATGTCAATAGCACCTTTAGAAATATATTTACCTAGAAAAATGGTGAATAGATAGATAGATAGATAGATAGATAGATAGATAGATAGATAGATAGATATTATTTTTCTTTTTTACTCCTTTATGTTCTGGTAATAAATTAGATAGCAGTTAAGCAGAAAATCTATCAATCTTTTTGCTAGGGGGTAGTAAACCGCACTGTATCCTTATCTCTATCGATTGGAAAGAATTAAATATTGAGTAGTAGAGTAATATGTGTTTCCATGACAACCACAGCTTAAAGTGTATGCCATATAACCAATGTTGGCAAAATTAAACTTAAAAAATAGTTTCTAATTCTGTAAGCATTGGTATTTATTAAAACAACCATGAAACACTAAACTAAACTGTGAGTTATATATTACATGAATATAAATCTGATGGAAAAGGAAGATCAAACAAGTGTAACTATCCATGGATGTCTCACTTTCCACTTACACAGGAACTGCTGCTGCCATAGCACGGCAAACACAGCTTTGCTCTGTTTCAATTCATGCAATATTACAGTTCAGTGCTCATTTAGCATAACCCTGTAATTGTGCTGCCAGCTACTTTATACCCATGGATAGACTTCTGTATGTTTCTTGTGGAATAAAAAAAAACATCTTTGCAGCAAGAAAGATAAGTGCTAGGGCCTGACAAGAATTTCAAAGGCAAACAATAAATTGCCAGAAGCAGATCAAAGATCTCTGGAAAGCACACAGAATGAGGTTCTCTAAGGATAGAAAAATGGAATTTGTGGCCACTGAATAAAATTCATTTCTATCATTAGGAAGAGACTGACTAAACCCTACAGTAGCCAGAAATATCCTCTTTTTGAACAGTACATCCAGAATGTTTCAGCAAGTGCTTCAGATTTTCCCTATCCATTATAGTGAATCTGTCATTTAGAGATGTATCCAAAGCTCACATGGCCCTCATACACAAGGGCTTTTGGTCATATGTTATACAACCTCCAACTCCTTCCTTGAGAAGCCAATTCTAATATCATTCTAAAAGACTAATAAGCCTTCTAAGAGTTCACTTGACCAAAAGTAATATTGTTCTTTAAAAACATCTCCATAAAAGTCAGCTGAGACAGGCTTTAGCAGATGTGATCCCATAGATACAGATAGAAATGACTGAGTATCTATGGTACACTCAAAAGAACAACCACAGCCAAAAGCACTAAATGGAACCTCCTTAAGAGAAAAATGATGAATCGCAAGGTTCACCAAGGTACTGTGACATTGTCATCCATATCGATCAGCATCCCATCGGTGTGAGGAGTGCAGACCAAATAGTAATTGTTTGTTGGCTTTTATCCACCTACACCATCGTTTTAATAAACTTGTTTATCTTTTTAACCACACTGGCCTCAAGAGACTGTTTTGACTGTACGATTCATCGTTTTTCTCTTAAGGAAGTTCCATTTAGCGCTTTTGGTTGTTCTTTTGAGTGTTGCATTGTTTTCTCGGACACCACTTTTGGTGCGGAAGCTCCACACAGCTGCTTTTTTGTCTCTGAGAGGGCACCATACATCAATCCCAAGAGCAATTGTGTCCCATCCCCTAGCACCAGACTCATTGTTGTGGTTTTGAGTATCTATGGTAGCACCTCTTCCACCATTCTGTCTAGAACAGCTAATCTATGGCCCATCTAGGGAAGGGGGAAAGTCATCTGTCTGAAATGCCTTAAATGGAGGCATGAAATTGAAGCATTAGGGTTTGCCCCGTAGAGTGAGTGCAGATGTATTCCCATTAAAATGAGCTTCAAATTGAAAATAAGCAACTTCACTTTTACAACCACCCCTCCTTCCCATATCAGCCCATTCTAAAACCATTATAAAAGACTAATAAGCCTTCTAAGAGTTCACTTGAACAAATGTGCTTAACTTCACTTAAACAAAAGCTGCTTTAAAAAAACTTCTCCATAAAAGAGTCAACTGCAACAGGATTTTAGTAGATGTGCTGCCAAAGATACACATCGACATGATTGACTATCTATGGTAGCACCTCTTCCACCAACCCGTCTGTCTAGAACAGCTAATCCATGGTCCATCTGGGGAAGGGGAAAGGTCATCTGTCTTAAATGCCTTAAATGGAGGCAGACATTTTATAGCAAGTAAGGATCCGTTTATGGGAAGTCACAGCTTTTGGTTGCCGTATAACAGGCTTGTCATTTTAGGTCCCTGAGAATAACTGAGTCTGGCTGTTAGCAGATGTGCTTCCATAGATAAATATAGGAAGAAATTATTAAGCTTCAGGGTATTAGGATCCCTTAAGGGGAGGTCCCACCTTTTGGTTCACACATAACTGGTTTGTCATTTTAGGTCCCTGAGGATAGCATATAAATAGGCAGGTGGGTGGAGTTGAAGCTTTAGGGTTCCTATTAAAAAAGGCTGTACAATGGAACTTCGCAATGGTTTATGAATACCTTTTTGGGAAGAAATACCCCTTTGCTAGGGAAGAAATACAAAGGTTAATGAAGAATTTCCCTATTTATGGGAAAGGCAGAGAGAATATTTGAGCCATTTGAGCCACCATTTATTATGGACTGTGTCTCATGATTATTATCTCTGAAGTACTAGCCGTGAAAGACTAGCCAAAAAACTCTCAGTTAGCAATCTTTATGTCAGCATCCAGCAGTCAGGACATCAAGATAATAGGATTGCTAACTGTAACTGGGAGGTTTTCAGACAGTTTTCAGCGGAACCCAAATGGCCTACAGATATGATAAAAATAGCTAATTAATGAAAATTTTACAAAGCAGGGCAGTTTTTTAAAATCTACTGAGGCCCCTTGATTGCATAGGCTATTTTTTGGAAATTATGATCTTAGCCTTTAAAGAGGAAGTAAACCCATCAGGGGTTTTCTTCCTTTCCCCTTCTCTGCAAAGTAAATGCATAATGTGCTAGTATGAATTGCATACTAGCACATTATGTATCACTTACCTGCAAACGAAGCCTGCACCATCCCCGCTGCAGGCCACATCCATCTTCGCCCGTCTTCCTTCCGGGGCCTTCGATCAGAGCCCCGTGAGGTCACTGTGTGCGGGAGCCACCGGTCACGACATGGAGCTCAGAAGGGACTGCATCCCTGCCTGTTCCTTCAGAGCGCATGCGCCGATGACATCATCAGTGCAGTATACAGCAAATACCTCCTAAACTGAGCATGTTTAGGAGATATTTACAGTACCTATAGGTAAGCCTTATTCTATGCTTACCTATAGGTACAAATGTTAGATAGAGGTTTCTTTTAATCAAACCCAACTGGGCATTCTTCTGATTTGGGTTGGGAAAGTGAAGGGAAAGAATGATACTTTGCATTGAAGTGAGCTCTCTTCATCCAGTGAAGGCTGGCATGCCTGGTATCTGCTCTATCCTAGGAAAAGTTAAAGCAAGAGGTAGGGAAACCATTAGCTGCGATTACAGATTTCATTTGCGTTCCCACCTACAGACCATTCTGGTTGTGGTTCTTCTATTTATAAATAATAGCATTCTAAGAGCCAATCCAAACTTTCATTGCTTTGCTTTAAAGCATAAGTTTACCTTTCATTACATGCAGGGCTGGTGCAAAGATTTTTGGCACCCTAGGCGAAACCTCATTTTGCCGCCCCCCTTGACTTCACCCCTGACTCCACCCCTTCTGCCCTGCCCAGCCTGATCAGTGCCCCACCTCAGTCCCCACTTCAGTTCCCCCCGCCGTTTTACTCCAAAGCGGATCCCACGGTTTTTAGAAACGTGGTCGGGACGTACATTACTTTCCATTTGAATACGAAATTTCGTTTCGTTACTTTCAAACCTAACCGAGAATCTTACGATAATAAATATTTATCTTCTTGGTGTTGGTCTTACCAGACATCCACCCTTGCGTTTACTTTAGACATTAGCGTCGATTACCAAAGGGATGGAGAACGAAATTGAAAAGGATCCTATCTCGTCTATGGTCCGTACGGTCGGAAGTGACCTACTTCTCTCGAGTGAAGTTACGTTTCATAGTAAGAAAGGGAAGT
>BLSH010029790.1:590013-602751 GCA_018402905.1 Glandirana rugosa
CCCCCCCCCCCCACCACCACCACCACCACCACCACCTCTAGCTGTCAACATGTAAAAGAAAACCCTGCTCGGCCGCGTCACTCATTCACAGTGTTCTGTGATTGGAAAACTTAGCGGCTGTTGGCTTGTAGTTCTCAATGAACTAGCATGGCGCGGTGAGTGATGTGATAGTTAATTGATTCTTCCTGTCAACATGTGAGGTATGAGCAAGCAGATACACTGGCAGGTCTGCAGGAGACCTGCATGGCATCAGTGATGGAGGGAAACATGCACATGACCATTTTTTACAATGAGTACACCACAATGCATCGTATGTTATGGTGTTTTGAGCTTCATTGTGCTCTACTGTAAAACGCGTTGGGGTACTGTTGACAATGAATGGCACTGCACATAGACATAAAATAAAGAAAACTGCGCAGCCCAAAAATTGATTCAATAAGTGTAAAAAATATATGAGTGAATGGCATGCAAATGATATATAGCTGGTGCACAAACACAATATGTGTGATAACAACAATCTTAGAATGCAGTCATTTACAACTGCAAAGTACACATGAACAGTACCAAAATGTAAAAAATAAAGAATAATAAAATTAGAAATAAAACAAAGTCCAATGTGATTCCAGAGAATTTCCTTCACCAGTGAAATCCAATAAACAATTGGCAAACTGATTAGTGCCAAAGTAAAATTCAAAATAGTTCCATAAGATTGATAGAAGAACTTCCTTCACCAAATAGGTAAAAACACCAAACGTGGTATGAATTAGGTACTCTTACCAGAGTGCCATTGTTTACTCATCTTTAGGCAAACAATGTTCACAGGCAATATAATATAAAGAATTGCGCAAAAAAACTTAATAAATTGTATTGGCATAAGATTGCATAAAAGTCCAAAAGCACTGTCCATGTAAACTTGTTATAGACTGATGCCCTGACCGGTCTGACGCATTGACATCGTCGCCCCACATGACCCGGAAGCACGGGCGGAACGCGGATTAGCCGGCTTTTGTTTGTTTGATTCCTTATGCGCATTGTTTTACTGGATTCTGTAAGTAGCCATTTGGCTTTTAACTGATTTATCTTAATTAAAACTGTATTACACTATTGGGGTCCTCTTCCTTTCCTATGTGGTACCGAGTTGGCGACTTGGGGAACTTGGAGACATTACATGGTACAAGTTGGAGGCCGCTAAATATGCCTGCATAGTACACCTGACCGTTTGTTGGAGAGGAATTGGATCCTTAAAAGCCTGCAGAGGCTATTCTGCATGCGCTGTCCGTTTACCTAGAGATAGGTAAACAAAGGTGTTCTGGTAAGAGTACCTGATTAATTTGATTGGTGGCACTTCATCTATCTACCTCTCCTTTTCACCTGGTGGAGGAAGTTTTTTCATCTAACATCAGTCTATGACAAGTTTACATGGACAGTGCTTTTGGACTTTTATGCAATCTTATGCCAATACAATTTATTAAGTTTTTTTGCGCAATTCTTTATATTATATTGTGTGTTTCTAGGTGGTACCTAATTGAATTGCAGCATTTGTATTTTGTATTTTATATTAGCGCGGTATTTTTTACACAAAATGTTCACAGGCAGATAGCCTCTGCAGGCTTTAAACGGGGAGAGTTGAACGGCACCTCCAATCCACTCCAATTAGATATTCATCTCCGTAATATATAAAACAAAAGCAGGATCCCAAATAGTGTAATAACGTTTATTCCAAAGAGAATACAAGCAAAGCCAAATGGCTACTTACAACCTCTAGAGAATTATGCTCCAAATACACCTAGGGGGAATGTTTTTTTAGGGAGAGGAAGAGGTCGAGGGAGAGGAAGACACAGGCCTCCGTTCAACAGGTACCAAGGAGACAGAGAGTACTACAGGGATCCAGACACCACAGAAGAGGATGTAGAGCCGGAAGGAGGCTCCAAAGGAAAAAAGAGAAGAAGAGTATAAAAGGCCAGGGCATCTTCAATCTGAGTCAGGTAGCACTTACTGAACAGGAGGTCCATATATTGGATCTAGGATTGAAGTGTGCCCCAAAACGGCCTATTAATAAATTCAATGTATTTATTGATACACATAAGTACATTAGAAAAATAAATGTAAAAAAATACCTTCTAAATAACCCTATCACTTCTGTAAGTAATGTTTCTGTTGACTTGAAAGTTCCGGACAGTGGTTTAAGGAATCACTCCACATGGAACCCCCCAAATACAAATAATAATTATATTGATGTGTTTAGGAGTCTGGTTCTGAAGGATATAGAGGAACTAACCCCCAGGAGAGGGCTAAACACTAGACACATGATGGGATTAAGGGCCTGGAGGCGAAAAAGGATGTGATTATCAGGCCAGCGGACAAGGGTGGAGGAGTGGTTGTCCTGGACAGATCCTTTTATATTAATCAATTAACAGAAATGTTAACCGATGGAGACACTTACCAGAGACTCAATAAGGATCCTACTAACCAGTACAGAAGTGAATTGAAAACTTTGGTAGGGCTCAGAGCTAAGACAGGCGTACTTAACAAGAAGGAGCGTGCGTACCTGATCCCGAGTGTATGCCGAATACCTGTGATTTATACGCTACCAAAGATTCATAAGAGTCTGGAGAGTCCCCCACCCCGGCCCATAGTTAATGGGATAGGGTCGGTAACGGCCAGATTGGGTGAATACTTGGCACTACAACCGAGTGTAATCACCACTAAGGCATACTTAAAGGACACAAAGGATCTCCTCCTATCACTGAAGGGTATTACATTGAAGACTGGCTTGACCACTTTTTTAGTCACTGCATTGTATACTAATATTTCCCATGATGATGCAAAGTTATCCCTGAACTGGGCTTTGAGTAAAAGGGAAGAGATGCCTATTGAGCAAAAGATCTTTCTGGCCAGAGCATTAGATTTTTGTTTGAAACACAACTATTTCTGGTTTCAGAACACCTTTTACGCCCAGCGCAGTGGTGTTGCTATGGGAGCTAAATTTGCTCCCAGTTTAGTAAATATTTTTATGACTGAATGGGAAGATAGGTTCATCTTTCGGGAAAGAAGACCTGAACTGCGATTTTATCGCAGGTTTATAGATGATTTAATCCTTATATGGGAAGGCCCGGAGGATACCCTGCAAGAATTTATCAAGGGGTTAAATAACAATACTAACAATATAAGACTGGACCATCATTTCAGCCAAAACAAAATCAATTTTTTAGATGTAACTATTTACAGAGTCAATGAGACTTTAGCAACTAAAACGTATTTTAAGCCGACAGACCGTAACAGTTACTTAGCTATTACGAATGGACACCATCCTTCTTGGCTAAAAAATATTCCTAGGGGCCAATTCACACGTATTAGGAGGAATTGCACCACCGATCAACATTTCATGGAACAGTCAGAGATGATCAAGGAGAAGTTCCGCCAGAAAGGCTATGATTCCCAACGATTGGAGAAAGAAAGGAGGGTTTTACATACCCCAAGGGAAGCCTTACTAAGCGAGCAGCCGAAACAGACGAAGACTGATAACAGACGAGAATGGAATTTGATCACAGACTACCATGAACAATATCGGGAGGTGGAGGAAATTTTTGCTAAACATTGGCATCTTCTGAGGTGGCTCCTGGGGGCGTGATCGGCCGCTAATGTGAGCAGGCGGGCGTAATGCGGCTCACCTGAGCTCCAGGATCCTAATGGACGGACCGGACACTGACTGAAACACATGTCCAGGAAACGCTGAGCAGCGAGGAGGACGCTGAGGGGTTGCGGAGATCCGGAAAAGAGTGGAGAGGGGGAGAGCGGAGCTGTCACACTGCGCCGACAGATCAGACTCACCGCTGGCTTAGGAGGGGTGGAAGCAACCATACACCTGGAAGACCGCCCAGAGAAGAGGTGAGGTGAGGCTCCCTGAGTGGTGGCCGTGGTTGGAGGAGGCTCCGTATAGGAGCTGGTGGCAGTTTTACTCCCCAAGTGGCCAAGGGGTAGGGGAGAGATTGAATGATCCGGGAAAGGTGTTGAGCTGGATCTCAGGTGGATCTCTCTCTCCCCTCGCACAGGATCAAGGCAGGAGTGTCTTGATGAACTTTAAATGAAGGGCTGAATATTGAAAAAGCTTTCCGTGGATCCTGATCCTGAATGTGAATGAGTTAATGCTATGCATTAGGAGGTGTAAAATATAACTCTGTCTAATCTGGGATGGTTTGTTAAAAGAGCTAAAGTCTACTCTGCTCTTTTGGGCGAAAAAGTCGCACAGAATCGCACTACTGTCTGATGATAGATAAAGTTTAGAATATCCGCCCCCCACTCTCACTGCCTGCCACTGCTGGGCCATTTATGGACTGACTTGAGCCCCTCTCCCCTGCTGCTTTTAATGCCTTTGGATGCCTCCCTTTCCCCCTTCTCTTTCTTTTTACTAATGGTTACCATCTACATGAAGATGCAGGATTAATGGATTACTCTTTGGGTTGACCTTTCTGATCCTTTTTGTCTCGCTCCCCTTTTCTTTTCTTTTGTTGCCATATTGAAATCTGGAGACCCGAGCAGGAAATATGTCAAAGAAAAAGGGAGATGTGTCAGTGTCGCATGAGACTGATACCCCACAAGCCCAGAAAGGGGTGAAAAACAAAATCAAAGAGACAGCGGCTAAATTGGAGCAATTCCCATATAGTTCCTCCCAAAACGCAGGAAAGACACAGCTGAGTAGGACATCACTCTCGCCCACTAATCCCACTAAAGGATCGCAGCTACAACATAAAGCCTCCAAAACAACAGCCCCCCTTTTGCCTCTGACAAAGCCTGTCCCACAAGAATCTATAACCTCAGGGGTGCTGGCACTGGAAGAGCCCTCATTGAGAGAGGTATTGGCTGCAGTCAATGAATGTAAACAAGCTCTATCGGAGATGTCGGATCGATTAAATAATATGAGGGAGGAAATGATAATGGTCAGACATGATTTAAAAAAGGTGGGGGAACGGACTACAGAGCTGGAGAGTAGAGTTGGGTTAGCAGAGGATGAGATATTCCCTATGAAAAAGGAGATGGAAAATATCAAAGAGACAGTCTACAAACAAAACGATTGATTGGAAAATTTAGAAAATCGGCTAAGGAGAAATAACATCCGAATAATTGGACTTCCAGAGAAAAGCGAGGGAACAGATATGGTAGACTTTTTGAAAAAATGGCTCCAGGAACTCATTGGGAAGGAGGAATTTTCCCCCCTATTCGCAATAGAAAGAGCGCATAGGATATCGCAAAGACCATCGGGTGGGAGGGATGCCAAGGCCAATAATCATGAAACTTCTCCTTTTTAAGGATAAAGAAAAAATATTACGAAAAGCAAGGGAGATGAAAGACGTGATGTTTGAAGGGACCAGGGTCTCATTCTTTCCTGATTTCTCGGCAGAGGTGCAAAGGAGAAGAATGAGATTCATGGACATAAAGAAAAGGTTGAGACAGTTAAATGTTAAATATGCAATGTTGTATTCGGCACGTCTGAGAGTCTCAGCAAAGGGAGCGGTGCATTTCTTTGATGAACCCACTGCGGCTGCAGCCTGGCTGGAAAAAAATGAGGGGTCCCTATAAATAAATAAGTAGAATAAAAACTACACCTACATTCCTTGGGTATAGGGGCACAAGGGTAGTAAAGGGTCTGGGTCCGGGGTTTTTTTTTTTTTTTGGAGCATCAGGAAAAGAGTCGCAGGTTGGGAAGGTGTAAGGTAGAGAGGCACGAGTGCTATCTGCACAGTCACAAAATCTTGAAGGTCAAAATATAAATATGTATACACTAACTAGGTCACGAATAAGGCCCCTAAATAGGGATGGGGGGAGAAGGGAAGGTAAAACGGGAGGGAGGGTTGGGAAGGGAAAAAAGTCACAATTAATCTGCTATAGAAAAGGTATAAAGCAAAATGGAGAGGAAATTATATTAATTAGAAACATGGAACAAAATAACGGGCCAGGAACAGGTATTCTTCTCACTTAAACGCCAGATTATTTTCACTGTTTTGAAGCATGTTTATTTGATTTGTGCTTGTTATTTATAATGTATAGAGGCACAACTATTTGCTCATGGAATATAAGAGGGTTGGGGGACTCATGGAAGAAAATAGCAGTATTTAAAACTGCCTTAACCTTAGGGGTGTCTGTTCTCTGTTTACAGGAAACTCACAAAGGAAACAATGAAAAAATTGAAACATAGAGATTTTCCTCAACAATTCCATGCTGTTCATACAGCATACTCTAGAGGGACAAGTATATTAATTCATAGATTGACAGAATTTTCCTGGATACAGAGAGAAATAGACAAGGAGGGACGATACATCATGTTACACGGGATCCTGGATAAAACGCCATGTATCTTGATGAGTGTATACGTCCCTCCCCCATTTAATATTAACGTGTTGAACCGTATATTTGAGTTTATGATGGCTAGACCAGGGGTAACAGTCCTGATTTTGGGCGACTTTAACATGGTGTTGAATACTCAATTAGACAGATTTCCCATAAAAAACAAAAATAGGCAGAATCCATATACATTATTGCATGGAGTATTCAAAGAGACAGGATTAAAAGACATCTGGCGTGAACGCTGTCCACAAGGGAGGGTATATTCGTGCTGCTCTAGCACATATAGGACACTCTCGAGAATAGATATGGCGATAGGGAATGATGGATTGGCAAGACTGGTGGTAAAGATTGGGTATGAGGCCCGGGGTGTGTCAGATCACTCCCCGTTAACTCTAACTGTGAAGCTGGGACAACAGAGGAATGGGAATGATTGGAGGGTGAATCCTATGTGGTTACGGCTGATCTCTTCAAGGGAGGTTATGATGGAGTCATTGCAGGAGTTCTTGAAGTTTAATAGCCCAACAGCAACACGGGGAGTGGTCTGGGACACTCTTAAAGCTTACCTGAGAGGCGTGATTATCCAGCAAATCTCCAAAAAAAAAAAATCTACTAAAGATGAGGAAATTAATACAATGTGAGAAGTTTTGGAAATAGAGAAGGAATATGTAAAAGATCCGTCAGTAGAGAATTTAATTAAGTGGACTGAGGCCCAAAAAATATATCAAACTATAACAAAAAAAAAAAAGCCGAACAAAAGAGATCTTTTTTGAAACAATGTTATTATGAAGAAGGGGAAAATACAGGACACCTGTTGGCTCTCTTGGCAAGAGCTCAGAATAATGGTGCATTGGTAAAGATGGCTATTGGGGACGGAGCTGGGACAGTCACCAGGTGTCCAGGTGAAACAGTAAAAGTGTTTAAGGAGTATTACTCCAGTCTGTATAGATGGACGGGGGGGGATGAAGAAATAACAAAATTCCTACAGAGTATAACAGTCCCATGTATGTCAGATAAAGATAGAGAGGTGTTAGACCTACCAATTACCCTAGAGGAACTACAAGAGGCAGTAAGAAACTGGGGGAGGTAAGGCGCCTGGTCCCGATGGGTTACCGAGTGAGGTTTATGAGGAATATGGGGATATATTGCTCCCCGAGTTGGTACAGGTACTAAATGAAGCTCTGGAAAATGGTAGGCTACCTATGTCCATGTCGGAAGCTACAATTGTAGTAATACCGAAAGAAGGGAAAGATCCAGCACTGCCCGCATCCTATAGACCAATATCACTGTTGTGTGCAGATATCAAGCTGCTGGCCAAAGTTTTGGTTAGCAGATTGAGTAAAGCAATTCATGGGGTGATTCACCCGGACCAATGTGGCTTTATCCCTGGCAGAGCAACGTCGTTAAATATAAGAAGATTATTACTCAACTTACAGTTGCCAGTGGAGGGAGCAAGAACAGGAGCAGTACTGTCCCTCGATGCTGTTAAAGCATTCGACAGATTGGAATGGAAATATCTATGGAGGGTATTAGAAGAGTTTGGCATTGGTCCAACATATGTAAGATGGGTGAAGACATTGTATACGGAACCGAAGGCGAGGGTGAAGATCGGGGGGGAGACCTCGGACTATTTTTTATTGTCACGAGGTACAAGGCAGGGGTGCCCGCTCTCCCCCCTGCTCTTCGCCCTGGCAATGGAACCTTTAGCCATTGCCATAAGAACATCCAGGGCAGTAAAAGGATTTAAAAGAAGGACACAGGAAGAGAAGATCTCGCTATATGCGGAAGATATACTATTATATTTGGGTGATACAGGCCGTTCGTTGGTAGCAGGGATGGAGATTATACAGAATTTTGGAGGATTTTCAGGGCTCCTCATAAATTGGGAGAAATCGGCTCTTCTTCCGCTTGGTAACAAGGGTCAAGAACTCCCAGATAATATTGGACAGCTTCAGGTGGTAAAGTGCTTTAAATGCCTGGGGGTGAAAATAGCTGTGGATCCTGGGTTGTACATACAAGACAACTTGGAACCATTGCTAAAAACATTTAATTATAAATGTAAGATCTGGAAGCGGCTACCCCTCTCGATAGTGGGCCGGTGCAATTTAATTAAAATGATCTGGATGCCCCAACTACAATATATTTTGCATAACGCCCCACTATGGATTCCAGGGGTGTGGTTTAAGAAAATAGAAATCCTCTTTAGAGAACTTATATGGAAAAAAAAAACCCAGAATAAGTTTAAGAACATTACAACTCCCTAAAGATAAGGGGGGATTGGCGGTACCACACCCCTGGAGCTATTTTTTAGCATCCCAGCTACAACATATGGGGGGGTGGGAAAGGGGAAATGACACCACTTGCTATAGTTCCCGAGCCGCAATGGTCTATACACCCCATGAATCGTTAACTGAGGCGTTAGAGGCAGAGTCGTTGGAGAAAGAAAATCAATACCCTTTGGGCAAATTAATGGTGAAAGTATGGAAGAAGGCGAAAGAAATCTTTGGATATACTGGGTTCACAAAATATTCTCCAATCTGGGATAGTAAAAGTTTACATGAGATTGAGGGATTAGATAACTTTAACAACTGGAAGCAGAAAGGGGTAGTGAGGCTCTCGCAGATTTTCTCGGCAGGGGAATTAAAATCATTTCAAGATCTAAAACAGGAATACGGTCTCTTAAACAAGAACTTTTACCAGTACTTGCAGTTGAGACATGCACTAACAACTCAGTTTAAAGATAAAAGTCTGGGATGGAGTGAATCTCCTCTGCTGGGCGGGTTGGCGGAGTCTCCCGCACTAAAGGGGGTTATCTCCGAAATGTACAAGAAAATGAGCTGGGAGATACTAGGGGAGGCAACCCATCTGCCCAGCAGGGAGAGATGGGAGGAAGATGTGGGAGAGCTCACAGATATTCAATGGAGGAATATACTGTCATCAGTAAACCAGCTGTCCCTTTCGGGAGCACAGAGGACTACTCAACTACATATTATACACAGAACATATTATACCCCAAAAAGGTTATTTCAGATTGGAAGAAGGCAAGATGAAACTTGCCCCAAATGTAAAACCCAGACGGGGGATTTGATACACATGCTCTGGAGATGTCCCAAGCTACACAGGTACTGGGAAGGGGTGCTGAGGGTGATAGACTCAACGTTTCAGGTGACATTGCAAAGAGACCCAGTGCAGTGTATATTGGGATATACCGAGCAAAGTATGGGAGGAAAACAACTGCGTCTAGCGATCATGAGATGCTTGTACCTGGCGAGAAAAGAGATTGCGAGAAAGTGGATAAAACCAAGGTCACCTACAGTAGAGGAATGGATACAGACGGTTAATTATGCAATAATAAGGGAAAAGATAGCCTATACAAAGAAGGGAAAAAGGGATTATTTTGATAAGATATGGAAAAAGTGGTTTAACTCCCCAGGACTGGTACCCAAATATATTGAAATATAGAACTCTTATTAAGAGAAGAGGAACGAAAGAAAGGAAAAAGAGAAAGGAAAAAGTAGAGGAAAGAACTTTTTGTAAATGCTTCATACCTTCGTTTGATAAAGAAATATAGGGGGAAGGAAGGGAGGGGGGATGGAGGGGAGGGAGGAGGGGGGGAGAGTAAAAGAGTCCTTACTGCAATGTAGGCTGGGAATTGAACATTTGAATGTATATGTGATTAATGTTTATACAACTCCCTTTTGCATTTTTTATTTGTATTTGTAAAAGAAATGGAAAAAATTAATAAAAATCATGTGAATGAAAAAAAAAACATTGGCATCTTCTAAAAATGGATAAGACCTTGGGCCCGGTCTTGCCAGAAAAACCGGGATTCATCTACAGAAGAGCCCCGAGCTTTGGGGATACGATAGTGGAGAAAATTCTTGATCCCCCCCATAAGCACAGGAGGACTACAACTATGGCCGGATAAGAAAGGCTTTAGGGCCTGTGGGAAATGTCGGGCCTGCAATCTCGCAGGAAACGAAGTAAGAACTAGAACAACATTCAGGTCCACTAGTACTAATAAATGGCAGATCAATTTATCACATGTGATAGTACGCATGTGGTGTATGTCCTAAGTTGTCCTTGCGGGTTAATGTACATGGGAAGAACTAAACGCCCGTTAAAAGTAAGGATTGGCGAACATGTATCCAATATTTTTAGAGGATTCAAAGGCCACATAGCGTATCTGCACACTTCAGGGAGGTCCATAAAAGGGACCCCTCTGTTTTACAATTTTGGGGCGTGGAAAAATGATTACCTAACTGGAGAGGATGCAACAAAGTTAGAGAGATTTCAAAGAAGGAGACCCGTTGGATACATCTCTTAGGGACCTTCTGTCCGAATGGATTAAATATAGAGCTAGATTTAAATTGTTACATCAATAACTCTTGACCCTATTGAACTGTTTATAATTTTATAATTTTATATTTTATTCTAATTGTAGTTTAATCAGTAGAGTAGGGGTGGTGGACCCCCATCTAAGGGGTACCAGTTGATGGTTGACCTTTATGTTAAGTCATTCGAGCTATCCACCCCCTCTTCTATGTTTTAGGTGATTTTAATATATATACATACATTTATTTTTCTCAAGTTTCTTCGGATAAGGATATTATTATTATCTATTAATTTTTATCCTAAATGCCTGTTTGGATTTTACATTTTATTGTGGTATCTTAAATAACTTTTGAATTTAGACTGATGAGTGTGTCCAAAGCCCCCATTTAAACAAGTGCTATGAGTGATCCTGTGCTTGGACTAATCATAGTATACTTGGTGGCTGCATATAACCCAGTTGGACTTGGGAGATTTTTTTGGCCCACTCAATCAGTGATTTTATTGTATTTTACTTTATATAATGCAGTTTAGCATATGTGAATGAGTGTCATCATCTTTTGGATATTTAGAAGTATATATGATGCATACATATGTTTTACTACAATATGATGGCTTTTTAGCGTTTTTTGCACTAATATGCGATACATATAATTGAGTTGCAGGATTTATTATATGTGTACCCCGTGCAGCCTCTCTGAATGCGGGTCTCAATCCACGCCATCACCCCAGGCATCGGGGGTTGTAGATGCTGCTGGTTGGTTTGTGGGGTGGGAGCCGCTCAGCCAGCCCTGTGATCAGGTCGGAAGCGACAAAACGCGTCAGGGCGTGGTCACATGGCGACCCGAGGCGGATCAGTATACCGACGGCTAGGACGCTGAGCAGTAAGAGGAGAGGAGCGTGGGATGGCCGGCCGGTAAAAGTATTTTTTTGTGAAGTGAACTTGCGACTGATATTATGATCTTGATGTAAGCGCATATTACTTTGGAAATAAACTGTTTGTTTTTAAGAGATACACTATGAGGGCTTTCTTTGTTTGTCTCCCATGGTTGCCTTAATTGGAGATCAACGGTTCCTTGTGGTGCTGATCCTTAAAATACGGATTGGGGATGAGATCCTCTTGCTGGCAAACAGGCTGTTATATTCCTGAGTTCTGGTGAGCCCCCAGTGTGTGCACTTGCATGCGGTGATCAGTGGTGAAGGATTCAGTGTGAAGTAATGAAGCTGTACACTTGAAAAAGGACTTACATTTTTTTGCACTAGCCTATTTTTTGCACTAGCACTTTTTTGCACAATCTGCACAGAACTTTATTTGCACAGAATATTGTTTGGTATTATTCTAGCGCTGCTTTTACTATTACGAATTGTAGTGAATTTTATCTTGAATTATTTATTTATAGCAGCTGCTTCACATTTTATGATTGATTTATGATTGATTGTTTATTAATCACTGTAATTGATATTTTACTGACACTTATAGCGCGGTGGTTTTCTGTTATATTTTATGAACATGAAAAGTATGAGCATGTACAGCACTCAATACTTAGTTGGGGCTCCTTTTGCCTGAATTGCTGCAGCAATGTGGCGTGGCATGGAGTCGATCAGTCTGTGGCACTGCTCAGGTGTCATGAGAGCCCAGGTTGCTCTGATAGTGGCCTTCAGCTCTTCTGCATTGTTGGATCTGGCATATCGCATCTTCCTCTTCACAATACCCCATAGATTTTCTATGGGGTTAAGGGTCTCGTTGGACCCGAGAGTACTGTGGACTCGTCACGGTGTCTGACTAGCTGAGGTACGGTGCGGTGTAACGACGTCGTTAAGTCCGTTTTCCTCGGGGTTGATTCATAACTCACGACATGTACGAGTATGAAAAGTACAAGTATTTTATATTGTCTTTTGGTGGCGCGATATTCACAGTCATTTTATAGTTAATGTCACTAATTATTTGTTAGTTAGTATTTAGTTAGTATTTTACACTTCGTCGACGATATTTATTTATTAAGTTCTATTTTAAGTGATGTTAAGCATTATCATTTTCGTCGCGATCTTATTATGGTTTGTTATAAG
>BLSH010029790.1:604829-633805 GCA_018402905.1 Glandirana rugosa
TGGTCCTTCAAAATCTCGTGAATTTGACGGCGCGATCACGTGGTGAAAGGCCGCGCACAGCGGCCATTCACCCCGATCCGTGATCAGTCGGGTCCCCCGGACCCGACGGTCACGGATGTTCCCGTGTGCGCGCCCCAGGGGGCGCGCGGGAACCGCGATTCTGGGAGGACGTCAATAGACGTCCTCCCAGAATTAAGCAACCGCCCTGTAGACGTCAATTGTCTATGGGGCGGTTGTTAAGCGGTTAAACCAGGTACTGGTAGCTTTGGCACTGTGTGCAGGTGCCAAGTCCTGTTGGAAAATGAAATCTGCATCTCCATAAAGTTGGTCAGCAGCAGGAAGCATGAAGTGCTCTAAAACTTCCTGGTATATGGCTGCGTTGACCTTGGACCTCAAAAAACACAATGGACCAACACCAGCAGATGACATGGCACCCCAAACCATCACTGACTGTGGAAACTTTACACTGGACCTCAAGCAACGTGGATTGTGCGCCTCTCCTCTCTTCCTCCAGACTCTGGGACCCTGATTTCCAAAGGTAATGCAAAATTGACTTTCATCAAAGAACATAACTTTGGACCACTCAGCAGCAGTCCAGTCCTTTTTGTCTTTAGCCCAGGCGAGACGCTTCTGACGCTGTCTGTTGTTCAAGAGTGGCTTGACACAAGGAATGTGACAGCTGAAACCCATGTCTTGCATACGTCTGTGCGTAGTGGTTCTTGAAGCACTGACTCCAGCTGCAGTCCACTCTTTATAAATCTCCCCCACATTTTTTAATGCCTTTTGTTTCACAATCCTCTCCAGGGTGCGGTTATCCCTATTGCTTGTACACTTTTTTCTACCACATCTTTTCCTTCCCTTCATCTCTCTATTAATGTGCTTGGACACAGAGCTCTGTGAACAGCCAGCCTCTTTTGCAATGACCTTTTGTGTCTTGCCCTCCTCGTGCAAGGTGTCAATGGTCGTCTTTTGGACAACTGTCAAGTCAGTAGTCTTCCCCATGATTGTGTAGCCTACAGAACTAGACTGAGAGACCATTTAAAGGCCTTTGCAGGTGTTTTGAGTTAATTAGCTGATCAGAGTGTGGCACCAAATGTCTTCAATATTGAACCTTTTCACAATATTCTAATTTACTGAGATACTGAATTTGGGATTTTCCTTAGTCGTCAGTTATAATCATCAAAATGAAAAGAAATAAACATTTGAAATATATCAGTCTGTGTGTAATGAATGAATATAATATACAAGTTTCACTTATTGAATGGAATTCATGAAATAAATCAACTTTTTGATGATATTCTAATTATATGACCAGCACCTGTATATAACGCTGTAAATTTACGCAGTGCTTTACACATATATTGTTCATTCACATCAGTCCCTGCCCTCTTGGAGCTTACAATCTAATATCCCTACATAGACGTGCAAAGGGGGCGTGCCAGGTGTGCTCCCTCTCCTAAGTGCAGCTGGCTTCCCTCCTCTCCTCTCCTATCCCCTTGGCTACTGTGGGGGATGTTTCAGGATAGAGAGCAGGTGAAAGGGCTAGTCAATATGTCAGTTAACAGCCCCTCTCTTTTCTAAATGAACTCAATGAACACACTCACTGGGTTTGATCATAACTGAAGCATAGGAAACTGAGGCTGCAGAGAAAGGCATGTGTGTTTGGGTTTTGGTATGCACACTCCCTATTGCAGTAGGCTGCACACACCTATGGATCTCTACCTCACATTCATACATACACTTACAAGGGCCAATTTAGACAGGAGCCAATTCACCTACCAGAATATCTTTGGAGCATGGGAGGAAACCGAAGTACTCAGAGGTGATCCACGCAGGCACAGCGAGAACATGCAAACTCCAGGCAGGTAGTGTTGTGGTTGGGATCCAAACCGATGACCCTAGTGCTGCTGGGTGGAAGCGCTAACTACTTAGCCACCGTGCTTCCTAATACTTTTATACTGTAAAAAAATATGGTTTGCTAAGTTTCTTCCCGCTCCTGGGCCTTCATTGTGATCCTTTAATTCGATGTACATGTAGGCAGGTGGTGGGTTGCAGTATTTCCACCAGTCTGAAGGTGACATTGTGTCTGTCATTTCTTCAGGCTGGTAGAAGACCCCTGAGGACTAACTTGTCCCCTCCTATGGGTTCCAGAAAGATATCTTGGGGAGGACAGCATATTTTATTGGATGCTGAAATCACACAAGATTTGGGCAGTCAACTTGACACAGAATTTCTTAAATAGGAGAACCTGATTCATTCTGTGTGCCCACAGTGTGGGTATAAGATATAGGCAGAGCCTCTGCTGTATAGGGAGAGAGTAGGCGAATACATTAGAGAGAGGTACCTATCAAAGAGGGAAATAATGGGTTTACTATTCCAGGGTGTCTGCTCTGTCAGCTTCCTGGAACAGTCTACCACTGACAGCTGGATATCTGCAGGGACAATTGAGGATCACAGTGTGACCAAGAATTACAAGTATTACAATCAGGGCTGCTGTTAGAAACCATGGGGCCCCATACAGCCAAGCTAACAGGGCCCTCCCCATATAAACACTGTTTACTATGATTCAGTTATAAATGAACACAGTGAGTGATCAGTACGAATCCTTCATTGTGTTCTTTCAGAAAAGGAAGGGGCTGGTAAATATGACATATTTACCTGACCCTTCCCGCACTCTCCATCCTGAAAGATCCTATTGTGTGTGCTAACAGGATGGAGAGGAGGAAAGTCAGCCGCATCACAATGGGTTCTAGGCAGCAGGGGGAAATGTATGGTGCACAGGGAGGGTGATCGGTGTGGTGGTGGCTTTCAGCTGCTGCAGAGAGAGCTATACAGCAGCTGCAGAGAGATCAGTCCCAGTAACTGTCGCCCCACCGCACCAATCACCCTCCCTACCCATATCCGATTCACCCTGCTGTCTGGGCCCCCCTTATCCACAGCCCGGATTACAATTAGGGTTGCCAACTCATCCCTTTAAAACCGACAAACCTATTAATTAAACAGGTTCTGAGGCTGATTAGGGTGGTAATTAAGCTCTCCTGGTGCCTTACCTGCATTAAATCAGCCTCAAAACCTGTGTAATTCATATGTGTTCGGGTTTAAATGGATGAGGTGTATATTACAAGGATTTTGACAAACTTTGGTGCAGATTTCTACCTTTTGTTATTCTGAATAATGCCTGTGTTTGTCTGTGCCTACGTGCAGAAGTGAGCCTAATGGAAGTGGTTTCTTAATTATCAGTCAGCTATTGCACCTGCAGGGCTCTAATAAGGAAAATTGCAGGGCCCACATCTCTTTAGATGTGATTTGCTATCAGGGGTATCTTACCAAAAAGGACATTTTTGTTGCAGGGAATGCCTGAAATCTGACTTGTATCTTAGTGCAGACTTCTGGGAAAATCAGTGAGCCAATCACACAAGCAGGAAATTACATATCTTGGGGGTGTTCTGTACACATTCTGCACACATTCTGTGTACAGAACACCCCCAGGTAGCCATTGTGTCGCAATTGTATATGCTAAATTATTTTTTTTATTTGCACGAAAGTGAGGTTACCCTTTAAGTGCATATTATATGACTAATGGAAATTGTCGACAAACATTAACCACTTCTGTATAAAAACATGTATAACCTGCAACATAGTGCCATTGCTGTAAACTGCCTCATTTCTGTGATAATTACTTTTCTACACAGGGGTCAAGTCCTGGAAAAAAAGTGTGGTAACTCATCCAAGATCCCCCTCACCTCTAGTACTACCACATTGTGCATCTAGCCCAACTGGAAGTGACATTCCATCTCTAATGAGTGGTCAGTAAGATACACTGTATGTTGGCGTTTAGATTATCAGGACTCCTATCCTATATCAGGCGCAGATCTTATATCTGGCACCCCTGAAAACAAATGCAGTTGCAGCGAAGTGGTGCAGGTTTTTAGGGATTAAATCAGATGGTGAGGAGGCAATATAATGCTTCCTTGCCACCTGTCAAACACCCTCTGAAAAGTGATTCACTGTGGTTCACTCTCCAGAGGGCAACACTAGTGTACCCTAATCTACAGCAATACCCCTCACAGGGCCAATCAATTCAGCCTCATCAGTGCAGGCTCACCAGTACCCATCAGCACAGCCTCACCAGTGCCCATCAATGCAGCCTCACCAGTGCCCATCAGCTCAGCCTCACCAGTGCCCACCAATGCAGCCCCACCAGTGCCCATCAATGCAGCCTCACCAGTGCCCATCAATGCAGCCCCACCAGTGCCCATCAATGCAGCCTCACCATTGCCCATCAATGCAGCCTCACCAGTGTCCATCAGCTCAGCCTCACCAGTGTCCATCAGCTCAGCCTCACCAGTGCCCATCAATGCAGCCTGATCGGTGCCCATCAAATGCAGCCTCACCAGTGCCCATCAATATAGCCTTATTAGTGCCCATCAAATGCAGCCTCACCAGTGCCCATCAGCTCAGCCTCACCAGTGCCTATCAATGCAGCTTTACCATTGCCCATCAATGCAGCCTGATCAGTGCCCATCAATGCAGCCTGGTCAGTGCCCATCTATGCAGCCTAACCAGTGCACATTAATGCAGCCGGATCAGTGTGCATCAGCTCAGCCTCACCAGGGCCCATCAGCTCAGCCTCACCAGTGCCCATCAATGCAGCTTTACCATTGCCCATCAATGCAGCCTCATCAGTGCCCATTAATGCAGCCTGATCAGTGCTCATCAATGCAGCCTGGTCAGTGCCCATCTATGCAGCCTAACCAGTGCCCATTAATGCAGCCTGATCAGTGTGCATCAGCTCAGCCTCACCAGGGCCCATCAATACAGGCTTATCAGTTCCCATCTATGCAGCCTAATCAGTGCTCATCAACGCAGCCTCACCTCTGCCCATCAATGCAGTCTCACCAGTGCCCATCAATGCAGCCTGACCAGTGCCCATCAATGCAGCCTGGCCAGTGCCCATCAATGCAGCCAGATCAGTGCCCATCAGCTCAGCCTCACCAGTGCCCATCAGCTCACCTCACCAGTGGCCATCAATACAGCCTTATTAGTGCCCATCTATGCAGCCTAATCAGTGCCCATCAAATGCAGCCTCAACAGTGCCCATCAAATGCAGCCTTAACAGTGCCCATCAGCTCAGCCTCACCAGTGCCCATCAATACAGCCTCACCTGTGCCCATCAATGCAGCTTCACCAGTGCTTATCAATGGGGGAGGGCAGCAGGGGGGCCCCCTCAGATGTGTCACTGGGCACCACCAGCTGGGCAACGAGGGCTGCAGGAAACTGGGGATGGGGTGAGGTAGAGCTGGTGGGGACTCCCAATCCTGTCCACTAATAAGTTAATCACCCGCTGTGCAGCACTTTAGAGAAAAAAATGTTTCCAGGTCCCGTGTTCAGCTGGGGCCAGGGGACAGAAAGCGGACTATTTCTTCTTTTTTGGCTTTAGGCAGACTAATTCGCTGCAGTGCACTACACAGTGAAAGCTGGCCTGTGCTATATCATTACACTGGAGCCGGCCAGGAGTGCTGCGGCAGATTAATCCACCTAAAGCCGAAAAAGAAGAAATAGTCTGCTTACTGTCCCCCGGCCCCAGCTGAACACAGGGGACCCAGAAATTTTTTTTTCTAAAGAGCTGCACAGTGGGGGATTAGCTTATTAGTGGACAGGATTGGGAGTCCCCGCCCACTCTACCTGCCTCCCCCTTCTTGGTAAGCCACTGTCAGTCCTGCGGGACGCGGCTGCTAACGGGAACTGAGTTTCTGCTGTGGAAAAAGTTCAGGAAATCCGTTCCCATGCATTCCCGCAGGACTTGGGCCCTGTTTCTATATCATAAACAACATTTAAGTGTCCACATGTGTTGACACCACCTGTTTCGTGTGTACACTGATTAGGCAGGAACAATGAGCAGAGCCTGGGAGGCAGGAGGGGTGGGGCCAATTTTGACTTTTTCAGTTAAAGTCAACATTTCCTTATACAACTATTTGGGTGGTGGTCTGAAGTCTGAGGGATGACCTGTAATGCACAGTGCCCTGGATGCTGGTGGTCAGAGGAGGCCAGTGATGCTGCACAGTGCTGGATGGTGGTGTCAGGTCTGAGGGATGGCCTGTAATGCACAGTGCCCTGAATGCCAGTGGTCAGAGGAGGCCTGTAATGCTGCACAGTGCTGAATGGTGGTCTCAGGTCTGAGGTATGGCCTATATTGCACAGTGCCCTGAATGCCAGTAGTCAGTGGTGGGCACTGGGCAGGAAGCCTGTAATGTACACACGGTGTTCTGGGCGGACGCCGGTGGTCTGATGGAAGGCCTGTAATTGTAATGTACACACTCACAGTGGGTGTTGCTCTCTGCTCTGGGCGGTCATCGACGTCGTTGTGAATCGTGAGTCAGAAGTGGGACTCTCATCAGGACTCGAGAGGCTTGTAATGCACAGTACTGCTCTGGAGGGTCATCTGAAGAGGACTCGGAGGCCTGTAATGCTGGCTGCACAGTCGCTTGCTTGCTTGCTTGCTTGCTTGCTGGGAATGGAAGCAAGTGGAGCTCTGTGAAACTGGAAGTTAGTTCACAAGGGTAAACATCCCTGCTTCACATTTTCCTTTCCTTTTCGTTCGTTAACAAAGATGCAATTGATTTTCGTCATAGTTCCGTGGACATCACTGCAAAAAAGCGCTGACAAAAATTTTAACAAAAATGTTTTCATAGACAAATTTAACATTAGCTATATGGCTACAGATTGTTTTGGCATGTGGTTATTAAAGAAGTTATGTCCGCTTATGTCTTTTTTTCACCTGATGCTCAGTTTGAAATGGCAAGGTTTTTGACAAGTTTACTTAAAGTGTGACTCCAATTTTGTTGAGAGAAAAACTTTCCCCTCTGGGTAATCTATGTACATTGCAAGGATTATAACAACCTTTGTTGCAGATTCCTACCTTTTGTTATTATTAAGAAATCACTGTTTGTTCCTCAGTGCCTCTGTGTGAAGTGGGTCTAATGGGAGTGGCCTTTATTATTATCAGTCAGCTGTGCAGCTGCAGAGCACTAATGAGAAAAGCTGCTGGGCCTGCATTCCTTTAGACATCACACAAGCAGGAAATTATGTTTCTGGGGAGTGGTCAGTACTCATTCTGTGTACAGAACAACCCCAGGTAGCCATATTGCATTGCATTTTCAGAAAATGACAGAGTTTGCAGATTGAAAAGGAAAGGTCATTTTTAATAACATTCATCTACAATATGACTTGAGTTGATATTGTATGCGCTATATTGTTTTTTCTTTATTTGCAATTTTTTTACCCACGAAAGTGGAGTTATCCTTTAAACGTACAGACATAAATATATTAAATATACAGACAGTAAACATTGTAATTTGTTCTTTAACCAGTCAAACTGGTGTAGTGCCCCCATAGTATAGGTGCATTTTCTAGTGGGATTTTTGGCTAGGAGAGGTAAATTTAGTAAGGCCTGACTGTAAGGTGCCGGTCTAAATGTTTTGATCTGGGCTGAGAGGAGAAGCTCAGGGAGGATTGGGTGGACTTAACAGATGAGGTCACCAGAACCTCCCACTTCTTTCTAGAAACCTGGAGAAGGTTGTCTGGTCAGAGAGCTGGGAGATGGGTGGAGCCATCTGGAGTGTTCTAAGGAGCCCTGACCAATCCCCAAACAGGGTTGGTAGGGGGCAGGCCTTCTTAAATATTTAGAGTCAGTCCAATCTGGGAGGAGTAGTATTGGGTGGAAGTCTGGAGATGTAGCAGCGCTGTGGTGCAGGCCCCTACCCAGGAGGTCGCCCCCAGTCTGGGGAGGGTGACCTTTGGGCCTGGGTGTTTGGGTGCAGCCAGGAGGTACAGTGATTCCTGGAGCGGCACAGGAGGAACAGGAAAACAGCGGAGGTGCTACAGGAGGAGTGAGAGACTTTAAAGTATCCACTGGTGCGGTGAGTGACGGTCCCTGGGACTGAAGGAGAAAGTGCTGGAGCAGGCTGGGAGAGGCATGATGGACAGTCTGTGGGAGTCTTGGGAGCCAGTCATAGGAAAGGAGAGTCACTACCAAAGAGAGCAGGTCGATGGGACCTGGAAGAGGATGGTCTGGAAGTTGTAGTCCGTCAAAGGCCCGGTTAGCATTGAAGCATTTTTTACTGCACATTCAGGGGCCCGTCATCCCTGGCTTGTAATAGGTGTTCCTGAGGTCCTGTTGCGAAAGGGTAGGCCTCACCATGTGCTAACCATGGTGAAGAGAAAGGTACAGAGAAGCCTGATAAATTTCCTTCCAGGCTGGAAACTAATTTCTGAGCTGGAGAGAAGCAAAGGAGTGGAAAGCTGTGAGTTCTGTGTAGTGAGAGAACTGTAAGAGTAACGGTCAACAAGTGAATTTCTGGAGAGTTGAGAGGAGCAAAAGTCTGCAGAGGGAGAGTCTGCAGTGAAGTGTGAATACACAGGCTTGTATATGGGAACCTTGTACCATAATTCTTTGGGCATCCCACAGTTACCCCTTATCCCGACCCATGTTATTTCCCCCAAATAAAACAAGAGCCAGTCTGGTCAGTGTCTTCGGATGTGTGCATATGGTGTGTTTGAGGTCAACTATCAGGTGAACCACTACTACAAGCAGGGCCGGATTAAGAGCATCATGGGCCTGGTGCTGAGGATTTTGGTGGGCCTTTTTATGAAAATAAATAAAATGAACAAACATTTTTTTTTTTTAAACAAATGAAATATGCTGCCGCAATCCACATATCCATCATGTGTACGCTGTATACAGAGCAGGGCTGGGCAGTATTAGTGACTCACTTACACCACTGGGGTGGACCTATCATAAGGAAGGGGCCTGGAGCTGCAGCTCCAATAGCCCCTATGTTAATCCGGCCCTGACTACAAGCCACTCTCAAGGGAGCACATGTCTAGATTGGAATAATACAAAGTGATATGAAATAACTCATTATAAATGAACTATACATTTCTACTTTATGTATAACATTATGAGCTAAAGTTCTTTAACTAAAGTTCTGAGCTTGTTTTCCTTACCTGCACAAGAAGATGTAGGTGACTGTCAAATGTGGTTTCTTAGCAACACAAGAGAACTCTTTTATATGAACAAAGTAGTGTAGTGATGTGAGAACAACTGGTGGAGGACTCAAATGTACCCCAGGAGATCTTGGCTTAAATCACCTCATCTGTCCGTGCCAAGCTCTCCAGCTGTAGTCTGGTGACAGTAATGTCATTGTGCCCCCCTGATGTGAGAGGGAATAATGTAAAAGAACTGCAGACATGTCAATTCATGAATAAGCCAATGCTTACATGTGTTTGATTTTAAAGGTACTGAGATTAAAAGGCAGCCTGCATAGCCCCAATCAACTGGTAAATGTCATTTTCCTCCAAATAGTGCTGACACAGGAGGAAAAGTTTTTACTTTAAATATTTATGTCAGAATTTCTGTCTTGGCTTGAGCTCTTCTCTAAATTGCATTAGCCTGTATACACATAGTACATTCCTTTAAAAGAAAAAAAATCCATACAATTTTACAAGCATTGTATTTGATTGGTAAAGGTGTGGCCTACTGTGCTAGATGAATAATTGTATTTGCAGATCAAATAAAACAAATGAAATAAAGATGTGCTGCCAAATAAGAGTGTCGTGTCACAAGCACACAGTTTGCACCAGAACTTGTACAAATATTCTAACAAGGAAGATAATAAAACCTGGCTGCAGAATACAGGTTGGATAAAGTTAAACTCAAGAATAATAATGTAATATATATCAACTTAATAATCCTTGGATCTGCTGGCTGTGTTTGTTTTCTTTATTTACAGCCAAGTACATTTTCTGCAAGTACAGAAAATGCCTACTGATCCTGCTAAGAAACCCAATGTTCTTGTCACTTACTGTGAGATTAAATTAAATCTCAAACAATGATATATATCTTCTAAGTTATGTTCAGAAAACTAGAAAACACTGCCTCTCTATGTTTTCAAGATGAGGGGAGGGGGAGGTTTTGTAGTCCAGATCAGGAGAGTAGCCTAGCAGGACAACACTCCTCCGGAGATACCGTACAGTGAGGGAGCCTTACTCTGGAAGTGTGTCATTCACAGGATATGAGTTATTTAGGAAGAAAACCCCTGAAAATAATGAAAATGAATGCATCTATGGAGCAGAGAGCTCCAGTATACAGTAAAACCTTGGTTTGAGAGCGTTTTGCAAGACAAGCAAAATTATTAACAAATTTTGACTTGATATACAAGCGATATCTTGATATAAGAGTAGCGTCACATCACAACCGAGTATAAAAGAGAAGAGAGGCCATAGACCATCCTCCGCACCGCCATTGACGTCATCCCTTCCACGATGCACTCCACGAGCACTTCAAGCCACGCTTTCAGGATGGTCTATGTGGACAGCTGTGCCCCGGATGTCTGCATACTTAGATGTGCCTCTTTTAATCATCAACCATGTGAGTTGCTAAATGTTGTACCTTCATTAAATGTAACCCTATTGCTACACTTGGAAGCGCCTCTCTTCTCTTTTATACTCTGTAGCTCCTGCTGGATTTTGCTTCTAATCCCCTTGTGGAGGCGGCCATTTGTGGATGGACATTTTATGGTTACACAACCTATCACATTGTTATAATCTTTTTATATGGACTATAAACTGAAAGACCTATGCATAAATGTTTGTGGACCGAATCATCTGAGTTTCCATTATTTCTTATGGGGAAATTCGCTTTTGATATACAAGCGCTTTGGATTACAAGCATGTTTCCGGAATGAATTTTGCTCGCAATCCAAGGTTTTACTGTATTACATTTTTTGGTTTTGAGTTTACATACACTTTAAATTGTGAATACATACATGAAATAAAAACCCTATATACAGTATATTGATGAATAACAGAAGTCATTATCAATTTAGATGAATTGCAAAGAAGAACACAAAAAATATTGAAATCACTGGGGTGATTTAATAAAGGTATAGAGCATGTTCACTTTTCAAGAGAATTTAGACTTTTAAAATGAATGTAGCCTAGTGAACGTGGTGAAAACTCACTTTGGAAAGAATACCCAATCATGTGCAAGGAAAATTTAAAAAAACTGGATCTTTCAAGCCAAATGTCTGTGTTCCTGATTGTTCCCTACAAGTTCCTTTCACTGCACTCTACACTTAATATATCAAATACAGCCTCACTTTACTTATCTTTACATTTTAGTAAAGTGAATCAGATCAATGGCAGTAGGGAACCCCTTATCCCACTGTATTAATGGTAACTAACTATTCCTTGCAGGATCCCGTAAGAAAAAAAATTATAGTAAAGTTTGCAGCCCTTACTATTTGTAGCACCTAAAATATACACTATATACTGTATGCATGTATATATTCAGGTTATTGGGTTAAAATACACATTGGAAAATCAGACCTATGGGAGTGGGGAACCCCTTATCACACTGTGATGAATGTAATCATTAAATCCTGGTGGGATCGCATGGGAAAAAATGAAAGTAATGTTTGCAGTCTGAACTACTAGGAGCACCTTAAATATATTTTATACACATTCGCATGCGCACAGGGTGTGCCAGCTGTGACTGGGCACACTCTAATCACCCCGTACGCAACACACAGAGTGGCAGCTGAGTCCCAGGCACTGGAACTCTCTTTGTGTTTCTGCACCCGACACAAAAAGGAATGAAGTAGCACCCAACATGCAGAGTGGCAGTGGGTGCCGGGTGCCGGGTGCTTGAACTCTCTTTGTGTTCCTGCACCCGACACAGAAAGGAGTGAAGTAGCACCCAACATGCAGAGTGGCAGTGGGTGCCGGGTGCTGGAACTCTCTTTGTGTTCCTGCACCCGACACAAAAAGGAGTGAAGTAGCACCCAACATGCAGAGTGGCAGAGGGGGCCAGGTGCTGGAACTCTCTTTGTGTCCCTGCACCCGACACAGAAAGGAGTGAAGTAACACCCAACATGCAGAGTGGCAGTGGGTGCCAGGTGCTGGAACTCTCTTTGTGTCCCTGCACCCGACACAAAAAGGAGTGAAGTAGCACCCAACATGCAGAGTGGCAGTGGGGGCCAGGTGCTGGAACTCTCTTTGTGTCCCTGCACCCGACACAGAAAGGAGTGAAGTAGCACCCAACATGCAGAGTGGCAGAGGGGGCCAGGCGCTGGAACCTTCTCCGAGTAGCAGCACCTGGTATAGGACGAAATACTGCTCTGTACAAGCAAAGTCCCGGCCAGGAGAGAGAGGTTCGGGAAATCCTATCTCCTTTTACACTTTATTTAATCAGATCTATGGCAGTGGGGAACCCTTTATCCCACTGTAATGAATGTAACTATTAATCTCATAAGAAAAAAATGAAAATAAAATTTGCAGCCTAAACTACTCGTACTATCTAAAATATGCTCCACATACTGCATGTATGTACATATATATTTAGGTACTTGGACAAAATAAAATCCCACTAAAAACACTATCCTTATAGAGACTAATCAGCTTTCTCGCAATACTGGCAAAGTAAGGTGTGATTGTAGGATGGGGCACTAGATTCTTATCTCTTCAGGGACTGTTAGCACTGTAAACGTTAAATAAATGATATAGTCATACAGTATTTTGCAGCAAGCAGCACACAAGAGAAACAAATACTTTATGCTGGTCATTATTTTTCTTTGGAGAGTTAGCGCATACAAGCATTTGGCTTTTGCTTCTGAAATTGGTTTGTGAAGCATTTTTGATGGATGTGGTATGCAGTGTTTGAGTTTTGAACTGGATCTTATGAAGCAGTGTACTCTTCAGCATACTGTTTCTTTTGCCATGTATTATGTTGCTTTGTTTTAAAGTCCAGTTAAAGTCTTACACCTGTTATGTCTCTTTATAGTTCTGTATCGCCTCATTTTTGTGATGTTTAATTGACTTGTGCTTGCAAATGCAATAAAATCCCTTTTTTGCCTATGCGAGAATTTGCTTCATATTATCCCACTCTAGTGCTCCATGCTGGAATAGTTGAGTAATGCCCACATGCTGACTTCTAGTCCTAATGAAGAGAGGGGACATGAGTTACCCGGTTTGTTACATTGTGGTGTGCATTGGGCAGCAGTCAAACTCTGGTGCCTGTAGGCAGAGGCGGCTCTCTAATTAGGCACATTAGGTGGTCGCCTAAGGCCTCGCACTCACAGAGGCCTCACAACCGCCTAATTTGATACTGACACCAGCACCAAGATAGAGAGTACTGACACCAGCACTTTAAATCTCTTAACCAGTTCAGGACCGCACTATAGCCGAAAGACGGCTACAGCGCGGCTCTGAAATGCCCGGTGGACATGTATGAACGTCCTGCCTTGTGCACACTCCCCGCACGCACTCGCAGCCTGCGACGGTGCGCTCTCGCGGCCGCCGCACGTGGCCCGCGGGTCAGACGGACTCGCTGTCCGCCCGAGACCCGCTGATCACTTGTAGCAGCTGCAGAACGGGGAACCGCCAATGTAAACACGGCGGTTCTCCGTTCTGTGAATGGGACATACCAGATCTACTGATCCCTGTCACTGGGATCAGTTAGATCTGTTATGTCCCGACCAGCCCAGCCCTCCCCCCCCACAGTTAGAACACACCCAGGGAACACAGTTAACCCTTTCACTGCCCCCTTCAGGTTAACCCCTTCACTGCCAATGGCATTTATACAGTAATCAGTGGACATTTAAATTTCTGATCGTTGTATAAATGTCATTGGTCCAAAAAATGTGTCAAAAATGTCCGACATGTCCGCTGCAATATAGCAGTACCGATAAAAATCGCAGATCGCCGCCATTACTAGTAAAAACACCATAAATCTATTCCCATAGTTTGTAGACGCAATTACTTTTGCGCAAACCAATCAAAATACGCAGATTGCGATTTTTTTTAACCAACAATATGTAGAAAAATATATATTGGCCAAAGCTGATGAATAATTTTCTTTTTTATACATTTTTTGGATATTTACTATAGCAAAAAAGTAAAAAATATTTTTTTTTCAAAATCGTCGCTCTTTGTTTGTTTATAGTGCAAAGAATAAAAACCGCAGAGGTGATCAAATACCACCAAAAGAAAGCTCTATTTGTGGGGAAAAAATTATAACAATTTTGTTAGGGTACAGCGTCGCACGATCGCACAATTGTCATTCAAAATGCGAGAGTGCTGAAAGCCAAAAATTGGTCTGAGCAGGAGGGGGTTTTAAGTGCCCAGTAAAGAAGTAGTTAATATATGCAATTTATAAAGTTAATTTTTTTATCGCTTGAACTATTTTTCCCATTATGAGCGTGAGTAGGGCCTCATGTCTAGGTTTTGCCTAAGGCCTCACAAAGCCTAGAGCCGCCTCTGCCTGTAGGACCGCACAGTCATATTTCCACACACTGCACATCCGATATATAAGGAAAACAGGGTTTGCCTGTCTAGCTACTTCTGTGACTTTTGGCCCTTAATTCCTCCATACAAGCTGCAGTATGCATTTGAAATATATCCCAAAACCGACCTCGGATTGATATCAAATGAAAGCCATTTTTCAGCATTTCACTTGCTTTGAGTCTGAAGCCTATTTATATTCATACTTAGCCGGTCTGAGACATCTGCCTATCCTTGTTAGAAGTTAAGATTCTTTGCCTGAAGTAGCCAACATATAGATTCAGTGCATGCACAGAGCCTGGCTGCCTGCTCTTTTCTAGGAAGACATAGATAAGTTCAATAACTTGTGGATAGGTGCGTACAATATATTATGTTATGCATGTTTCTGTGTAAAGTTCCTTTAATTGCTGGCTGATGCATAGGGGCTAGGCAGGTCCTACAGTGCCCTGAAAAAGTATTCATACCCCTTGAAATTTTCCACATTTTGTCATGTTACAACCAGAAAACGAAATGTATTTTATTGGAATTTTATGTGATTGGTCAACACAAAGTGGCACATAATTGTGAAGTGGAAGGAAAACGATAAATGTTTTTCAAAATATTTTACAGATAATTATCTGAAAAGTGTACCCTGCATTTGTGTTCAGACCCCTTTACTCTGATAACCGTAACTAAAATCTAGTGGAACCAATTGCCTTCATAAGTGATCTAATTAGTAAATAGAGTCTACCTGTGTGTAATTTAATCTCAGTATAAATACAGCTGTTCTGTGAAGCCCTTGGAGATTTGTTAGAGAAACTTAGTGAACAAACAGCATCATGAAGGCCAAGGAACATACCAGACAGGTCAGGGATAAAGCAAAAAAGGAAGGAAATATTGGGACTTTATATGAGGCAATGAATAACTATATTCACTAACCTCCATCCCTATTAACATTATGAAGGCCTTGGGGGGAGGATTTGTGGGACTTTATATGCCCATATTGCAAATGGGCATGCATACACCCCATTATGATGCTATGTCACAATAATCATGTGTTAAAAACGAACCTTTTTATTATAATGAACTACTCCCATACATATTACCTTGGCTGCATTTTACCATGTTTATATTGACTCTTGGGCAATACGCACCTTTATATTTGATACTATGTGAAATAAGTTTTAATATCCATGTTTATAGATGAATGAATATGTTATGCACATATATGAATTTTTTATGTCATGCATTGCTATTGGTACTTTTATGATAATTGGGTGTAAGCATGCCCATTTGAAATATTAAATAGAATACTATACAATATATCAATGGTTCGTTTATTTTTAGTTCTGTGCTTCATATAAAGTCCCACAAATCCTCCCCCAAGGTCAGGGATAAAGTTGTGGAGAAGTTTAAAGCAGGTTTAGGTTATAAAAAAATATCCTGAGCTTTGAACATCTCACGGAGCACTGTTCAATCCATCATCTGAAAATGGAAAGAGTATGGCACAACTACAAACCTACCAAGACATGGCCGCCACCTAAACTGACAGGCCGGGCAAGGAGAGCATTAATCAGAGAAGCAGCCATGGTAACTCTGGAGGAGTTGCAGAGGATCCACAGCTCAGGTGGGAGAATCTGTCCACAGGACAACTACTAGTCGTGCACTCCACAAATCTGGCCTTTATGTAAGAGTGGCAAAAAGAAAGCCATTGTTAAAAGAAAGCCATAAGAAGTCCTGCTTGCAAGAAGCCATGTGGGGGACACAGCAAACATGTGGAAGAAGGTGCTCTGATCAGATGAGACCAAAGTTTAACTTTTTGGCCTAAAAGCAAATGGTATGTGTGACAAAAGTCAAACATTGCACATCGCCCTGAACACACCATCCACACCATGAAACATGGTGGTGGAAGCATCATGTTGTGGGGATGCTTTTCTTCAGCAGGGACATGGAAGCTGGCCAGAGTTGATGGGAAGATGGATGGAGCCAAATATAGGACAATTTTAGAAGAAAACCAGTAAAGCCTCGTACACGCAGTGCGATTGTCGTACACCCGCACGCCCAACTTTTCCCAAAATCGGCTGTCCGTGATTTTGTCTAGCATACTGACAGAAGTAAAGTTATCGTTCGACAAATGCGAACGTAGTGACATGCTACGAACGTATAAAGAGAAAGTTCAGTTTTCATGTGTCACCCTTTGGGCCCCTTCTACTAATTTCGACCAAACACTTCCGGTTCGTTGCTGGGTTCTGAACATGTGTGTTTGTACTTACAACTTTTGTTTGTCCAACTTCTGTACAAACAAGTCCAAAATCGGATGACGCCTTGTCGGCAGACAAAAGTTTTCTAGTCTACTCATACAACTTTTGATGGATGATAATTCAAAATCGGTTGTCGAATGGAGCATACTAACGGTCAGATTATCGTACAACAGGCTGTCGTACGACAATTGTAGGCCGATAATTGTACCGTGTGTATGGGCCATTAGAGTCTGCAAAAGACTTGAGACTGGGGTTGAGGTTCGCCTTCCAGCAGGACAACGACACTAAACACACAACCAAAGCTACAATGGAGTGGTTTAGATCAAAGCATATTCATGTGTTAGAATAGCCCAGTCAAAGTCCAGATTTAAATCCAATTGAGAATCTGTGGCATGATTTGAAAATTGCTGTTCTGCATCCAATCTGAAAGAGCTTGAGCTATTTTACAAAGAAGAATGGGCAAGAGTGTCACTCTCTAGATGTGCAAAGCTGGTAGAGACATCCCCAAAAAGACTTGCAGCTGTAATTGCAGCGAAAGGTGGTTGTACAAAGTATTGACTCAGGGGGGCTGAATACAAATGCATGCCGCACTTTTCAGATATAAATTTGTAAAAAAATCTGAAAACCATTTATCATTTTCCTTCCACTTCACAATTATGTGCCACTTTGTGTTGGTATATCACATAACATTCCAATAAAATGCATTTACGTTTTTGATTGTAACACGACAAAATATGAAAACTTTCAAGGGGTATGAATACTTTTTCAAGGCACTGTACATGACTCATTTTCTTTCCATCAACCAGTGGATTGAAGGGAAGAAAATGAATCAATTACCCTGTTCAGACATGCGAGGTGGAGGTATGAATTCCTCCTGGGAAGCTATTGTATTCTTTCAGCAGGGGTGTTTCCCAGCCTTCAAAATACACTAATTAGCACCAGTGCCACTGGCTATAGCCAGCGGCACTGATTAAGTGAAAATTTTCCAACAGGTTGGTTATATAGAAGTTGATCGAGAGATCGACTTCTGTTCAACCATCCTGCCCATAGATTGATCGAAATTTGTCCGGTCCCTGTTGAACTGACTGAATTTCAATCCATCTAATGCCAGCCTTAATGTAACTGTGTAACATGTTCTCTCTTGTATGCGTGTGTCACTTCCCTTTTTAAGAGGGGATATTTACAGGGCAAGAAGGCCTTGAGGTTCAGTCCAGTGTGGGAGCAGCACAGTGGGGACCTGTTATAATGTGTAATCCTTTATTTCATCCTTTATTGAGACCCACTTATGGGCAACCATGTAAATGGAATTGTGTAAGAACTTTCCTAAATTTCAGGTACAGGCATCATCTCTAGGAATACATCATAACTAATTGTATTGTACAGTATTTTGTGAAATGTACTACCTCAATTGGGATCTGTAAATTGAGTCAGTAAACTGAGATTTTCTTCAAAGAAGAAGCTGTCTTGTTTCATATACTTGAGGTGGGAAGAAGGGCATTACAGTTATGTGTAGTGATGGTGTGTCCAAAAGAACAGGAAAACAGTCAGTTAACCTTCTGGGTTATGAACAAGCAGTGAACATTACAGGTAACATTTATGGTTAAGAAGTAAAGAGTGTGGAACAAGTTAACTCTTATTGGTTTGTGAAGAATGTAACAAGAAGGAGAAGCAGCCAGCTGACAAGCGTTGGCAGTGGCTGTTGACAGAGATTCTGGTAGTGAGGTGGCAACTTAATAATTCATGCACCTCACTCAGTGGCGGGGTCTCTATGTTGGAGCCCCCAGCGGTACAAAACTTTCTTAGGGACTAGGCCTGGGAGCAATGGTGTGCAAGTCTTTGTGAAGTGAAGTGTGGTGGCTTCTCTCTTTGTCTATGGGCAGAATGCAGTTAAAGATACAGCGTGAAGAGACAAGCGGGTGGAGGTAAAGTGATGGTAAACCTGTCTTTTTTTAATGAAAATGATAAACATGTTATACTTACCTACTCTGTGCAAGGGTTCTGCACAAAGCTGACCTTTTTTCATCTTCTGGGGTCCCTCACCAGCACTCTCAGCTCCTCTTCTTCCGCTTGCTATGGGTGCACACATATGGGCATCTTCCCAACCTGGGCTGTAAGCATCCATAGGCACACGCAGCATGGCTTGGCCCCGCCCCATGCTCCTTCCTCACAGCATTTGATGCAATGGCTCCGGCTGCTGTCAGCAAAGCCTGTGAGAGCAGGGAGAGGAGAGAGAAGAGCTGTAGCCAGGCATCGATGGAAGAGTCAGGTATGTGTTGGGGGAGGAGGGGACAGACAGTAGCAGGGTTTTTACTTTAATGTAGAGAATGCATTAAGGTAGAAAAAAACCTTTAGTGTTTAGAACCATTATAAGTGCTTAGTGCCACTTTTTCAAAATGACTTTACGCCGTGTGTCAGGACAGGTGAATTTGATGCTGAGGAGAAGACATGGTCCTTGTACAGGTGTGTAGTCGAGTCAATACAATGGCTTGTGATATTCCCCTGTGGCCCGGAAGGGGACACCTGCTAACAAATGGACCATGTGAGTTTTCCAACATGTGATAACAAGGACTTTTAATGCTAGCACTTGGCAGCCAATGATTGACCACACTAAGGCATGGGCTACAGCCTTTTCATCTCATGATACTGACCACTTGCTGGTAGTCAGTTTATGTGAAGTGCACTGCTAATGAGATGATTTTCAAAATGTAAAAACATTTCTCAGTAAATTAACTCTTAAACTAAAATTAACTTTTAAACTAGGTGTTGGATGGGAGCGGTGAGAGGAAGAGATAGCCCGCAGGGAGCAGATGACAGACGGTGATAGGGGAGTCAGCAGTGATAATACAGCCATAACATCAGATCCAGGGGTAAACAAGTGGGTAATTCAAAAATAAAGGCAGAGAAAATAATATTCACTCATACAACACTAAGAGGCATATACACAAATGCTAGGAGCTTAGCTAACAAAATAGAGGAACTGGAGCTGCCATTACACGAAGAAAACTTAGATTTTGTGGGAAAAACTGAAACTTGGTTTGACAGCTCTCATGATTGGCTGGCCAACATACAGGGGTATTCCTTCTACTGCAAGGAAAGGGAAAGTAGAAGAGGGGGAGGGGTGTGTCTATATGTCAAAAATGATGCAAGAGTGATAGAGAGGAGCACCATTATGAATGGGACTGGGGGGGGGGGGGGTTGAATCAGTGTGGGTAGAACTCCAAAGAGAAGAAGTAGGCGGGAAATGAATAGTGGTGGTATGTTATAGGCCGCCCAACCTGGAGGAGGAGGAGTAGGAGCTGGAACTACTATCACAGTTACAAATGGCAGGGAAACAGGGAAATGTAATCATAATGGGGGACTTCAGTTATCCCGATATTGACTGGGCAGAGGGAACAGCTCACTCATTAAAGGCCCGTCATTTCATGAATGTATTACAGGACAATTTCATGTCCCAATTGGTGAATTCCCCAACTACAAAGAATGCCCTGTTAGATCTATTAATTAGGAATGATCCAAGTCAGATCTCAGGTGTTGCGAAACAACTTGGGATCTAGTGATCATAGGATGATTGCGTTTAACATAAATCACAGCAAAAGGAGGCATGAGGGTAGCACAAAAACACTAAATTTTAAATGAGCCAATTTTTCTGAACTGCGGTCATTGCTACATGACATATATTGGGACCAAATCCTGGAAGCGTTGAACACAGAAGAGAAATGGAAATGCTGTAGAAGCATATTAAACAAAGTTATCACACAGTGCATTCCAATGGGCAATAAATATAGAAGAGCGAAGATTTAACTTGGGTGGTTAAACTGTAATGTGAAAAGCCTCATTAAGGAGAAAAATATGGCCTTTAAAAAATATAAAGGGAATGGTCACCATCAGCATTCCAACACTACAAGGAATGTAATAAGATGTGTAAAATTGCAATCAGGGCAGCTAAAAACGATTACGAGAGACACATAGCAGAAAAGTAAAGTACAGTAAAAAGGGAAAATCAGAACACATTGCACAAATAATAGATGAGGATGGAGGATGGTTACAGATGACACAAAGAAGGCAACTGTACTAAATGCCTTATTTTCCCCAGTTTTTATGCAGGAAAAACAAGGGTTTACCGACAGTGACAGTTCTATTAATGGCACAACACAGGACCCTCGTGGCTAACAGAGGCCGAAGTCAGGGAAAGACTTCATAAACTTAACACAAATAAATCCCCAGGACCAGATGGCTTACACCCGAGAGTCCTCAGAGAACTCAGTCAGGTTATAGCCAGGCCATTGTTCCTAATCTTTGTGGATAGCATAATGGCAGGATTGGTACCAGCTGATTGGAGAAGAGCCAATGTGGTACCAATATTCAAAAAAGAGACATATTCCTGGGAATTATAGACCAGTCAGCCTAACATCAATAGTGGGTAAATTATTGGAAGGGTTGATTAGAGACTATATCCAAAGATTTACAGAGGAAAAGAAAATCATTAGCAGTAATCAGCATGGGTTTACGAAAGGTCGCCCCTGTTTTACCAATCTGCTAACATTCTACAAGGAAGTGAGCTGCCATCTAGATAGGGGGAGGCCTGTGGATGTAGTGTATCTGGATTTTGCAAAAGCATTTAATACAGTCCCCCATAAATGCTTAATATACAAGCTGAGATCTGCAGGCATGGACCATAAAGGCTGTGCTTGGGTAAAAAACTGGTTACAGGGATGTGTTCAAATGGTGGTGATAAATAATATGTACTCAAACTGGTATGGAGTGGGGAGTGCAGTACCCCAAGATTCTGTCTTGGGATCAATTCTATTCAATTTATTTATAAATTATATAGAGTATGGGATAAATAGCTCATTCTCAGTCTTTGCAGATTACACAGATAAGCAGAGCAATAAACTCACATCTGGAAGGACATAGAAATTTTACAGAATGACCTGAATAAAATAATGGAGTGGGCAGACAAATGGCAAATGAGGCTTAATGTGGAGAAATGTAAAGTAATGCACTTGGGGGCAAAAACCATAAATGCTAATTATTCACTAGGTGGAAAACCTCTGGGAGAATCAAGGGCGGAGAAGGATCTAGGGGTCCTAATAGATGACAGATTGAGCAATAGCATGCAATGTCAAGCTGCAGCTACCAAAGCAGGAAGAATATTAGCATGCATAAAAAGGGATATACTAAAGGGATAAAACAATAATCCTGCCACTTTATAAAATCCTGGTTAGGCCGCATCTGGGGTATTCTGTCCAGTTCAGGTCACCAGTCCTCACAAGGGATGTGCTGTAGCTGGAGAGAGTGCAAAGAAGGGCAACAAAATTAATAAGAGGACTGGAGGACCTCAATTATGAGGAACGGCTGCAAACATTAAATTTATTCTTGCTGGAGATGCAACGCTTGAGAAGGGACATCATAGCGATCTACAAATACCTCAATGGGGATCCCAGCATAGGAAAAAACTATTCAGTCTCAGGGAGTGTATGAGGACAAGGGGCCACACAATGAAACTGGAGGAGAAGCAGCTTAACCTTAAACTGCACAGGTTATCATTGTCAGGGCAATAATGATGTGGAACTCTCTCCCACAATTGGTGGTGACTACGTGAAGTATGGATATTTTTAAAAGACTCCTGGATGTACATCTTAAAAAACACAACATACAGGGATATGTGAAATTACTATAAACACTGACACACGTACACCTACACCAGTTGAACTGGATAGACTATTGTCTTTTTCAGCCTTACCTACTATGTATCTATGTAACTCCTTCCTGCTGACCATACGCATTTATGTGGTAGCACTGCAGGGGCTTTAATGCCAGGCTGCCACAGACATGCATACAGTTAGCCCCACTGTATCCCAGCACTGTAATGCCTGGTACACACTGGACGTCCAAAATCGTATGTTGGCTGTTGTGTCTCACGTACTGACGTGCACTAAGCGATCGTACAACCAAACCTAACATGGTGATGTGCTACAAGAGTATAAAGAGGAAGTTCAGGTGAATGTTATTTGTGAATTAGGAGTGTAGGTTTACATGAACAGACACTTCCGTGCGTTCCTGACTTCTGAGCATGTGTGTTTTGCACGTACAGCTTTGTTGGCCCAACTTCTCTGTACACACGAGTCAACAGTCGTACAACTGCTTGTTGTACAACAAAAGTTTTCTAGTCTGCTCATCCAACTTCTGTTGTACGACCGTCGCACGTCGGCTGTTGTAATCACGCGTACTAACAGTCGTATGATCGTACAACAAGCTGCTGTACGACCGTTGCACCGTGTGTACTGGCCTTAACTGAGCTGTCACTGACACTGAAAGCTTACAATCCTATGATTACTGTGACAGCCACATTAATTGTAAGCCCTCTTACCAATCCCCAGCATTAAGATACCGTTTCTACTGGTGGATGCCACCAGTAGAAAGGGGTTAAAATCACTGTTGTATCCCTAGCCCAACATTTCTGCTCTTCAGGATCGTTTTTCTCTGTTTTTGGATCAGATTTCTTGGCACTGTTAACAATAAATTCATATTTTATGTTTAGAATCATCCCTTTAATTATAGAACACTCATGCATAATGCAGAGGATATATATAGTGTTCAATGTACTATAAGGATTATGTTGGATAAAGTCATTGAAATAAATGTTGTTGTTAATAATGAAAAGGCTGGAAAGTTAAGCATAATTCACGGATCATTTGGCACAAAAAAACAGTGATCATAGCCAGCAGCATGCAAATAGTTTGTGCTGCAATCTGCAAACTACAAAGAGAAACAGGACCATCTATACAAAACATATCTGCTTAATCAATATGACCAGGGTGGCAATATATGTTTTCTTCAGTAAGGGTTGGGCTTCCCTAGGGGGGTTGGTTTCTGGCCAAAAACCTTTTTGCAATGGGCCCCAGTTGTTCCCTTTTCATCGGTGAAAGGTAAATGGAAAGTGTAAGTCAGGAAGATAATGAGAACATTTATATGTCTGAGGGCATACCTGACAGCAGTAGATAATATATCCATTTCCCGAGTACAATCTTGTGGATTTTTCCTGCCCAATCAATGTGGAGGTCTGTAAAGCCTGGTACACACTAGCGGGTGGGTACACACCAGAGGGTTGAACGAAAAAAAAACTGTCAAGTCCAGTTGGAGCCAATGTACTAACGACCCAACATTAGTACTGTGATCTCCCCCACTGAGCTGTTGTGTTCTGACAGGGGGACGCAACCCCCCCCCCCCCCCCGTCAAAACACTCAATGCTCTCAGCCATTGGCTAATAGTGCTGATCAGGAGCCAGTCAGCTGCTAGTTTTCCAGCATGCTCGTCCAACAGAAATCAACTGCCATACACACGGGTCGAATGTTGGCCTGTTTTCATTGAACCGGCCGATGTCGCCCGGCATTCGCGTTCTCCTCTCCATGGGCACCAACCTAAATGTTTACCCAATTAGAATATTAAAGAAAATGTAAATGTATTTACAGTATCGGATATTGTAGAATTAGAAAAGCATAACAAGTATTTCTGCAATATGCTGTGCTTGTAAGGGTGCATTGCTGCAAAAATCAGATTGATACAGGTCAGTGAAACTGATATAGTGCTGTCTGCTGCTGAAGTTACTGGTTCTCATAGGGCTTACTGTAGAGAAGAAAAATCCATATCTGCCACAGACTGCCTGAATGGTTTTGTACCTGAAACAGAATGTGGTGGATTTCCTCGAGGCTGTTCACCTAGCAAAGTGAATATTTACTTTGCAAAATGTTTTACAGTATATATATATATATATATATATATATATATATATTTATTTATTTATTTATTTTTTCCCTTGCATCTGATTGGGTATACAGAACAAACAAGCATTTTCTCAGATTTTCCTGTCCATGGACAACTTTGCTCATCTCTAGCATTTATCTTCTGGTACAGTAGCTAGATGAGCCCATATATTAACAAAAAATTACATAAAGTATATCGTCTGTCTGCAAACTCATATTTAATCATTTGTTACCAAGAATAGAAAAGTAATCACTGTTTTAATCTGCAAATGAGTGAAACAGAGTAAATGTAATGTAACAGTATTGTTGTTACATTATTTGTCTCAGTGAAGCTTCTGAAATCTGTGTCATTTTATACAGAAGCTGTTGCAGCCACTTTGTTGGCTATAATTGAGCGAACACCTGGACGTTCGGGTTCTGCGGGTCCGTCCGAACTTTGGGAAAACGTCTGGGTTCGGCATCCGAACGTTGCCCGAACGTTATCCCGGACCCAGAACCCCATTGAACTCAATGGGGACCTGAACTTTTAGGCACAAAAATGGCTGTAACAAAGTCCTGGCAAGTGTTAGAGGGCTGCAAAAGGAAGTAAAATGGGGGTAAGAGTGGGGCAAGTGCCCTACAAAAAAATGGGGATAGGGAAAATAAATTAAAATCAAATAAACTAGGAGATGATTTTTGAACAATAATGTGTCACTTACAGCTGCAGCTAAAACCTCTCCCTTTAGAACTAGGAGATGATTTTTGAACAATAATCTGTCCCTCTAAGCAGAAGCCTCTACCTAGTGCAGTCAGATCACTCAAAGCAGCAGTATGTGAAATCTCAAATTACTCCCACAATCTGATCGTTGTGTACGATCCCACAATCTGATCGTTGTGTACGAACGTAACGATCATTGTGTTAGGCAGGGTTTGATCTGCAATGTGTCACTCAAAGCAGCAGTATGTGAAATCTCAAATTACTCCAACAATTTGATCGTTGTGTACAATCGTAGCGATCGTTGTGTTAGGCAGGGTTTGATCTGCAATGTGTCACTCAAAGCAGCAGTATTTGAAATCTCACATTCCTCCAACAATCTGATCGTTGTGCACGATCGTAGCGATCGTTGTTTTATGCAGAGTTTGATCTGCAACTCAAAGCAGCGGTATGTGAAATCTCAAATTTCTGCTATCTGTCCTCAGAGCAACAGCACAGCAGTAGTAATCTATCTCAGGATGCAGGATCAGATGTTGTTAAAATGTCTCTAATCTCTCCCTGATGCCGTCAGCTACCTCTCCCTACAGCTAACCCAAGAGCATGTGACTGCAGCATCAAGTGACTCCAGCTTATAAAGAGGCTGGGTCACATGATGCACTGGCCAATCACAGCCATGCCATTAGTAGGGATGGCTGTGATGGCTTCTCAGGGCAAACCAGTGAAATGCTTGTTGATTGGCTGCCCTGCAGCTTCTCAACACGTGGAGTAAAATACCAGAACCCCGGACCCGAACCCGAACGTTTTTTGAAATGTCCGTGTTCGGGTCCGGATCCCGGACACCCGAAAGTTCGGTACAGACCCAAACGTTACAGTCCGGGTTCGCTCAACACTAGCTGTAATGGCTTAAGAGTGGCAGTGGTGAAAGAGATGTGAGGTGTATGAGATATGTCTAAGTTCTTTAGGGTGTATCCCCAATGCCCAAAGCATACAGCAGCACAACAGCATCCACTTTCCTGTAGTTCTTCACACTTATATGCACTGAAGCTTTACCATACATTCCTGTAATGCGGTAATGATGAGTGATGGGTGCACATTATTGTTTCATTACAGGCATATGTGACACTGCGTTGTCTATCACACATGTCTACTACTATTAAAGAATGTGTGAAAAGTGTCTTTCCCGCCATCGCTTCTTACTGTATTCACATGTAGCAGTGGAACTGGAAACCCCTCAAACCTCTCCTGTGTTCTTTCTTGGGGTAGCTACTCACAGGTTGGGCACCTCTACCACTGGTATTCCCCTACATAGTGTGCTCATTTCCTGATCATAGAAAGTCATGTATTATTTGGGCACAATGCCTACAATAATAAAGTTCTGTATGGGTATGTTTCAAATACTGCATTGCTACAATTTATATAACTCATGGATTACAAGACTTATCGCCAGTTATCAGTGATGAGTCGCAGGGAAAAGCCTTACACTCAGGGCCATTTAAACCATATGGGCAACCACTGGAAGAGACTTGAGACCTTGCCAAAAGAAGAGAAAAGTTAGTGGGCACAAGAATATTACACAGCAAAGTACACAGAGAAAAGGGAAATTTTATACTGTGATGGAAATATGTAGTATGCCCATATCAAATAAACATTTAGGAAAAACAATGATGCAACAGTTTAAGCATTAACAACTTTAAGCCAAGTGAGATACAGTACACTTGAAATGGAATTGTAGAGATAAATTATGATGTGTGTTATGCCAGCGGAGGCTGTGAAGTAACTAGTTTGCACATATCTATACTCCTGTTACTTTTCCTTAACTGTTACTTCCTCCAAGAGCAGACACTTGGGGGTTGATTTCCTAAAGGCAAATAGGCTGTTTAATGCAAATAAGTTGCATTCTGCAAGAGAATTTCCCCCAGCGCAAAGTGAACGTGGTACAATTTCACTCAAAACACATGCAAGAAAAAAACAGCTTTTTCACTGGCACATGATTGGATGATGGGAGTCAGCTGAGCTTCGCCTGTTCTGCAAAGTACAACTTCCTTTGCGAGGTGAACAGTCTATTTGGCTTTAGTAATTCCACCTTGGAGTACTCTGTGAGACGTAAAATCCCTAGTATTTTATTATGTAATTTTCAACTTAATTGAGGAAGTTGTCACATAGGGTTTGATTTACTAAAACTGGAGAGTGCAAAATCTGGTGCAGCTGTGGATGGTAATCAATCAGCTTCTAATTTCAGCTTGTTCAATTAAGCTTTGACCAAAAAAAACTGGAACATGATTGGTTTCTATGCAGAGCTGTACCAGATTTTGCACTCTCCAGTTTTATTAAATGAACTCCATAGATTCCAACCTCAACCCCAGTGTCTTACACCTTCCTATTGACCCATCATTGTGATAGTCCGCCTCACTAATCGATAGTAAATGCTAGTCCGTGTAAGGAGTTAAACACCAGCTTTTCTAAATAACATAGTGATTTGCATAATACAGCACCAAGGGTTTCAGGTCTCATTCACATGGGCACTGAGACCTGCAGTCTATGAGTGAGAGTGTGTTTACGTGGCTTGAGCCACTAGGTGCCATGTACACACAGCCTATTCATGTCTATGGTGGCACATAAATTGCACAGGCACAGCCACACATCCTAATTTGACAGGTGTGCAGGTGCAGGTGAGTGGCCCTGAATGCTGACATGACCCATTTGAGGACTTCAGGTCTCAGCACCTATGTGAATGAAGCCATAGCCTTAGGGTTCCTGGTTGTTCTACACCATATATGTGAATGAAGTCATAGAAATATAAAAATGCAGCGCTTAATATGTATAAAAGATAAAATATTAAATGCACTAAGGAAACAATTTATTAAAAGTCCACAGGTGCACGGGCAAGAAATGATCTCAGATCTGCGCTGAAGATCAATACAGCAAACACACAGTCCACGGGCTATATTTGAGTGAATAAATCCAGGACAGTGTAGGAGTAGGGTCCATCACCAGGAAGGAGGGGGTTCATACACCCTCTTACCCCAACTGTAGGACCACTTCACGAAAAGATAGTCATAGGAGCTTTGTTGGTAACAATCCACCAACCAGGATATGCGTAACAGGTAGAGACACTTCCTCCAAAGACTTTATATGACAACCTCTCTGGACCGGTCATCCGCAGTATGGCACATGTAATAGGATTTAAACATACGTCTTTGCGCAGCAAGTATGAACGATTGAACCTCTTAGTTTATTAAAAAGTAAGTCAGGATACTCACAAACATAGCAGCATGAAAAGCAATGTATCAGTGTCTGTGGATCTGTGCGATTTGTCTCCGGCCACTACACAGCACAAGGACCGCTCAGCAGCGTCACATGACCCAACTCCCCAATTGGAGTTTCGTCCTCAATAGGCATCATCAGGGGGCGTGGCCACGTGAGTACATGACACCCTTTAAGAATGATAGCAGCCGGAAATAAACGAGGAACCAGGAAGCTCATGTCTGCAGTTTAGGTCAGACCATGACCTGGAAATACACTGTGTGCAGAATTAATAGGCAAATGAGTATTTTGACCACATCATCCTCTTTATGCATGTTGTCTTACTCCAAGCTGTATAGGCTCGAAAGCCTACTACCAATTAACTGTTGTACGTATTTCTCCTACTACACCAGTTTTATGAGTAAACGGATAATTAAGACGTGTGTCACATAAAGGTCCAGTACCAGACTGGATTTGACGTCTGTACTCGAAGGACCAAGGAGCAAATAAAGGCCGACGATAGTAAGAATTTCCCACAGTACATGAGTGCACCGGTGCGGGGGACTACTACGGATAACTCCTGCTTTGAGGTTAACCCCTCAACCCAGTACACTGCGACGACTCGCCAGGAACACGACACATCACCGGCCTCTGTTTAGCGTGTCTAGGTGTCTGTGACTATGTAACGAAAAGTAC
>BLSH010029790.1:634502-652106 GCA_018402905.1 Glandirana rugosa
ACAGATCAAAACACTGACAGAATCCATGGATGGCAGGCTTTTGAGTGTCCTTGCAAAGAAAGGTGGCTATATTGGTCACTGATTTGTTTTTGTTTTGTTTTTGAATGTCAGAAATGTATATTTGTGAATTTTGAGATGTTATATTGGTTTCACTGCTGAAAATAAATAATTGAAATGGGTATATATTTGTTTTTTGTTAAGTTGCCTAATAATTATGCACAGTAATAGTCACCTGCACACACAGATATCCTCCTAAAATAGCTACAACTAAAAACAAACTAAAAACTACTTCCAAAAATATTCAGCTTTGATATTAATGAGTTTTTGGAATCATTGAGAACATGGTTGTTGTTAAATAATAAAATTATTCCTCAAAAATACAACTTGCCTAATAATTCTGCACTCCCTGTACAAAGGTCTGATTAGATCCATGACAGGACTCAAAAAAGAGCCCACAAATGGAAACATCTACTGGTTGAAGTTCAAAAGGGGGGAAAAAGGTAACAACCTATAAAGTGCAGACAGGTGGTCACACCAGAAATTAATCCCAGACCAACCTTGAAGCTACAGAAAAAATATAAAAGACGCTAACCATCAAAGAACAGTCCACCGTGACATCTAGTGACCAAAGACAGTCGCTGCGACCCACAGACTCAAAGCATTAAAATTCATAAAAAAGGGAGCTAAGAACAAAACATGGCAGAAAAACCGAAAACAAAAAACATATAAATACCAAGGATTGAGAGGAACTGGTCTCACAAAAAATAACTGGACTTTATGGGCACACCAAAGGATGGAGATACAACAAATTAAAACAAATATACTTTATTGCAAAAATGGCTTAAAATTTGACATATACAATTGCACATAAAAAGCACCCTCGTAAGAAAAGGACTGAGCACCACCCATAGGACCAGGAAAAGAAAGGAGAAATTGGGCCTGTTATAGTCTAGGGTAAACAATTGTCATAAATTATGTAAATATGGACCCAAACATGACTCTGTCCTGGTCTGTCGATGCGTTTCGCTTTAAGACAAAGCTTGTTCAGGACAAAAATGGGATGGGTGCCGATGTTTATAAGAGAAAAAACATATATTACATACATGAAAGGTAAGTATTACTGTATCACACATATTTGTTATCAAAAAAGAATTATAAATAGTAAACAATGGTCTGGTATATAATATCCCTTTAAATGGTCACAAAAACAACAACAGCAACACCCAAGAAAAAAAAAAACATGTAATGTGCATGCTTGCCTGTTCAGCCTTGCTGGTGGAACAGCTGAGGTACAATATTATTATTATTATTATACAGGATTTATATAGCGCCAACAGTTTGCACAGCACTTTACAATATAAAGAGACATTACAGCAACAGTACAATTTAAAACAAGAGGGTTAGAGGGCCCTGCTCCTGTGAGCTTACAATCTAAGAGGGGGGGAGGCTGGTGAAACAAAAGGTAGGGACAGTGGGGGATGAACTGATGAGGGGAGTAGAAGATTCCGTTGTTAGTTGGAGGCAGGATAGGCCTCCTTGAAGAGATGAGTTTTCAGGGATTGCCTAAAAGTGGACAGAGTAGGGGATAGGCGGACAGATTGGGGTAGAGAGTTCCAGAGGATGGGAGCAGCTCTGGAGAAGTCCTGGAGATGAGCAAGTGAGGAGGAGACAAGGTAGCTAGAGAGCAGAAGGTCTTGGGAGGAGCGAAGAGGACGGTTTGGGCGATATTTGGAGATAAGATTGGTAATGTAGCTTGGGGCAGAGTTGTAAATGGCTTTGTATGCCATGGTTAGGGTTTTGAATTTGATTCTTTGGAAAATGGGAAGCCAGTGGAGGGATCGGACAAGACAACATAGAGAAGACTCTGGGCACTGAAGAATTTAAAAAGAGCCAGGATCGATAGTGGCTCCCCACTTTCTATAGAAATAGAACAATGTGGGTATAAGAAATGTACCCTATAGTACATGATGCGAAGTTGAAAAACAATAAGGGTATGGTAAAGCATTCTTACATGAATAGGCAATATTGCTTAATAAGCATAGAAACAGCCAGGTGTTGGAAATAATCAACACTTGAATATGGTAAGTGGTGACAGGTCTATATAGCTAACACAAAAAGAGATTAAAGAATGTGTGTATACGTGATATACATTTACAAATAGTAAATCAATGTAGGTAGCTATGTATCCCTAACTCACCTGCATATAACCTAACGATCGACTTATTGGCTATACCGGCGGGTCTATGGACAAATGCCACATGGGGTAAAGATAAGTAAGTCCTCAATGGGATAGATTGTATTGATTTATGTCCGTAAGTGCATCCAGGACTAAAAAAATAGTTATAAACATGGCTGAAGTCATCTATTGGATCTAGTGAATGCTAAAGGTGGAAAATAAGGTCTTATCAAACGAATGGTAAAATACCTTATAAATGTAGTATCTATTCATGAAGCGTATTCCTGATTCCACCTGAGTAACAAAGTGGGGTCCCCTGGAGGTAAGTAGGGGTACCCCTGAGGTGTGCGTCCCCGGTAAGGAGAATAGTTGGCAGCAAATAAAGGGTGCCTATGGAAAAGACAATGTAAAAGAGTTCTATGAGAAAATCTGCCTTTAAGTTCATAAGGTAAAGAAGTGCCAGTTAAAGGGTATGCAAAAATAAGATCTGCCATTTACCTTGGTCCACCAAAAAGTGAGTATCCCTGCCAGCTGCCCTGACAGAGCATCTAGTGCCTGTTTAAATAGTGTAAAATGGCACCAAAATTGGTGTCACATGATCGGGGTCAGGGGACGGGGCCGGCCGTATGTTCTTGCGGCGAACATGTGATAGAAGCTGCGCACTGAGAAGTAAGCATGAAGTGTGGGCGGCTGTTATGGGCATAGTCACCTGACATGAAGGTGAAGCCTTAGTTAGTCGCCGCATATGCATGATGGGCAAAATCAAGCAAAATAGACCACAGCAGGGGGTCGAAGTGTAAGCGTATGTTATGGGCATAATCACCTAACATGAAAGTAGAATCAACATCCTGTGAAACATGGTGTAAAAGCAGACTTACACCCAGAAGTGGGGTTGTGAAGCTTCATTGATTGAGCCCCCTAATATCTTATAGAAAGGGCTTGTAGCTCATAGCATCATTGAGGCCACGGGAGCATGTGGCTTTGAGTTTGTGTATCCACCGTATTTCCCTTTGTAGAATGCGTTTGTCATGGTCACCCCCTCTGGGGTCCAAAGGAATATGCTCCAGTACTGCAAACTTGATAACCTGACTATTGCCTATATTAAGCAGATTAATGGATACATAGTAAATGTGATCCTTGATTCTGCACCAAAAGGGGCTTTGGTTTTGCCTACATAGAAGCATCCACACTGACAGCACATGATATACACCACACCAGCTGCCTGGCAGGTGACGTGGTGTGTAATTGAATGGAGATCTCCATTTGGTAAATACATGGTTCTGTTTTCAAAGATCCATGGACAAAATTTACAGGATTCACATTTCCACGTACCTCTGCTTGTTAAAGCATCAGCTGTGGTGTAATCAAAATGACTTCTAGTTAGCCGATCCTTCAAAGATCTAGCACGTCTGTAGGTAATATTGGGTTTGTTTCCTACATACTTGTTCAAGATAGTGTCATTGGAAAGGAGGTACCAATGTTTTTGGACAATGGCCCGGATACATGAATGTTGTATGTCATTATTATCCTGGTATTGTCAGTTTTCTAATTTTTGGGCCTAAGGGCCAGTGCCTGAGATCTGGTTTGCGTTAAAACTCGTTTGAAAGCTTTTTTGATGCAGGTTTTAGAGTAGCCTCGACTTAGCAATCTGTCTCTAAGTTTGTCTTGTTGGAACATCAAATCATTAGTACAAATCCTTTTTAGTATCAGGTACTGACCAAAGGGGATACTGTTCTTGAGAGGGGTGGGATGGAAGTTGGAGGCATGTAAGAGAGTATTCCCAGCAGTATCTTTACGATACAAAGTGGTGCCAATGGCGCCATCCTCCCGAATCATAATGTTGATGTCTAAGAACAATATTTGTTCGCTACTTTGGTTCATAGTGAATCTGAGATTAAAGTCATTATGTCCAAGGTCATTCATGAAGGCCTCCAACTGATCTATGGTACCTGTCTATAGCAACAGTGCATCGTCAATGTAGCGGTTCCACAATAATATGTGGTCCCAGTACTTGGCAAATCTTTCATTGGAAAACAGGGATTGCTCCCATCCCCCCAGGTACAGGTTGGCATATGATGGGGCACAAGAGGTCCCCATAGCAAACCCCTGCACCTGGAGGTAATGGGACCCATCAAATATAAACACATTATGTGTTAATATGTGTTTTAAAAGGGATATAATGAACTGACAATAGGGCCAGGAATCCTGGTCCCTTTCTTTGAGGAACTCTTGTATGACCGCAAGGACATTCGAAAGTGGGATGCTGCTATATAAGGCCTCGATATCGATTGCCACTAATATGGTGCCAATTGGTACATGGATATTATCCAGGCGACGCAAAAGATCAGGTGTATCTTGGACATAAGAGAGGAGTGAGACTACATGGGGAAGAAGGTGCCTGTCAATTAGTTTGCTGGCCAGTTCAGTATAAGCCCCATTGCCTGATACTGTGGGTCTACCTGGGGGTTTAAGTATGTTCTTGTGGGTTTTCAGTAATGAGTAAAACGTTGGGATTTTAGGAAATTTCACAAGAATTGCCTCATAAAGGTCTTTAGTAATAGTGCCCCGGTAGAAGGCATCCAACAGGAGTTCTTGGAACTCCTGCTGGAATTTTCCCACCATGTCACTGGGAATTTGTCTGTACCAGTCCTTGTTGCTTAAAATATTATGATACATAGTTTGGTATTGTGTTTTGTCCATCAGAACAATATTTCCCCCCTTGTCAGATGACTTTATAATAATATTTTCATCTGAGGTAAGGCTTTTGAGTGCCTGCTTCTGTGAAGGTAATAAGTTGTCAACATTGTGAGGGTAAATCTATAAGTTGTCAATTACTTTCGTTACCTTTGTGACAAAGGCCCAAATGTTGAGGTTTGTTTGTAGGGAGCGAAATTTGTCTGATTTTTTCTTTATGGGTTTTTTCTTAATGAGTGGGGCTGGTATGTGAGAACTGGTGGAGTCAGATAAGGTATCGGAGGTCCATGAGGTCTCTCAAAGCCCTGAAATCCCTGACAGTGAAACTCCACCACCCCTCCATTTCTTTTTTGTCTGTTTTGTCTCTGAATTTTCTCTTTCTATCATTGTCAAACAGAAATTTGTACGTCAATTTACGCTCAAAGAAGTCAAGATCTTTCGCTGCTTCAAAATGGTCAATTTCATAAGTGGGGCAGAAGGAGATATGTATCATACTAGTTTCATCATATTTCCCTTTTTTTTGTTTAAGTGCTGTGTTATTTTTAATTATTTTTGTGTGTGACATGTTTGCCTTAGTTCAGGAAAATTTGCTCCTTGTATTTCATTCTGGTGGTCATGCTCTTCTGCTTCTGCCTTAACCACACAAGCAAAATTTTACATTGACCACGTGTTGTGGTCTATTTTTCTTGATTTTGCCTATCATGTATATTTCATGGTTGTTTTATTGTGTCACCAAAAGATGGCGTGTGTCTGCATTGTTTATATCTTTTAGCACTGGCTGTATATGAGTCACATCTCTGTGGCGACTGCACATGCTTCATGGGTGTAATTGAGGCTTCACAACCCCACTTCCAGGGTGTAAGTCTGCTTTTACCTCCTGTTTCACAGGATGTTGATTCTACTTTCATGTTAGGTGATTATGCTAGGGTTGCCACCTCATTCTTTAAACCCGAACACATACTAATTACACAGGTTCTGTGGCTGATTAAGTTGGTAATTAAACTCACTTGGTGCCTTATCTGCATTAAATTAGCCTCAGAACCTGTGTAATTCATATGTGTTCGGTTTAAAGGGATGAGGTGGCAACCCTAGATTATGCCCATAACATCCGCCTACACACAAGCAAAATTCTTCATTGACCCCCTGTTGTGGTCTATTTTGCTTGATTTTGCCCATCATGCATATGCGGGGACTACACATGCTCCATGGGTGTAACTAAGGCTTCACAACCCCACTTCCAAGTGTAAGTCTGCTTTTACATTCTGTGCTCCACAGGATGTTGACTCTACCTTCATGTCAGGTGACTATGCCCATAACATCCGCCCACACTTCATGCTTACTTCTCAATGCTCAGTTTCTATCACATGTTCGCCGCACCAATCATACGGCCGGCCCCGCCCCTGACCCCGGTCATGTGACACCAATTTTGGTGCCATTTGACACTATTTAAACAGGCACTAGATGCTCTGTCAGGGCAGCCGGTGGGGATACACACTTTTTGGTGGACCGAGGTAAATGGCAGATCTTATTTTTTGCATACAATTGGTGGAACTTCTCCTTCCTATATCCAGGACCTAGTACCCGTGTCTTTAAGAGGCGGTGAGTCGGGGGCGTGTCTTTCATACCCATGATGACGTCCTTGTAGTGACGAAACATATGTCGGGAAAGACACGCTGACATCACTGCCTTCAATATCGATACACAAGAGCTGGCCGGCTTGTTGTTTCTCGACATTGGATTTTATGCTGTAAGTGCAATATACTTTTTTTATTAAAAATCCGTTACGTTATTACACTATTCGGATTCCCTCTCTTCATTTACGGTCTACACCGGACGGAGCCTGCTCCTCCCAGGAATTTGGGTGATATGCTGTGTACCCTGTAGTGGGGTCCCTAGGCATTATAAACACATCCTGGTGATACAATTTAACCCCTGATGTCAAGAGGAGTTTGGAGATGAGAGAACGTTTCTATGACACCCTTAGAGGATCCTCTACACCCCGGTAAGGGGACCTGAGCTAGGTGACAAGCCAAGGCGCAGTCTGCACTTACGTCTGGTAAGCTGCTATCCATTACCGGTGGAGGTCTCCTATTGTAATCCATTTAAAGTCACGTGGTGTATTTTATATGTGATCTACAATTTTAAGGATTTTGGAGTCACAACACCTACGATTTTATCGTTTTATGAATTTTCCTTTATATGTGACTATATTCATAATCCTTCACAGATCATTTTAAGCGGACATTGTGCCTTCATGGTTTCATGAGTACAGCACCCCTGTGATATATGCACCTGTCTACGTATGATGTCTATATATGTGGTATGATTTAGGACTGATTGCCCACATTGTGCCTTTATGTTTTCTAATCTTTTGGGTGCAGTACCCTTGTGATGCATACATCTGTTTATTCTCCATTCTAACATATTTTATTATGATGTCTGTATATGTGGTATAATTTAGTACTGACAGATTAATTCTGTCACTTTCATAAGCACAGCCTTCTGTATACTTGTGATTATAGTGAGCCTGGTTGTGGGTTTTGGCTGCAGCTGTTCAACTTTTTCAGTTCTAACAATTGGAGTGGTATTATACCCATTAACATAAATAAGGTATTTTACCATTCGCTTGATAAGACCTTATTTTCCACCTTTGGCATTCACTACATCCAATATATGACTTCAACCATGTTTATCACTATTTTTCAGTCCTGGATGCGCTTATGGCCATAAATCAATGCAATCTATCCCATTGAGGACTTACTTATCTTTACCCCATGTGGCATTTGACCATAGACCCACCGGTATAGGCAATGAGTCGATCATTAGGATATATGCAGGTGAGTTAGGGATACAGTTGCTGTTGTTGTTTTTGTGACCATTTAAAGCGATATTATATACCAGACCATTGTTTACTATTTATAATTCTTTTTTGATAACAAATATGTATGATACAGTAATACTTACCTTTCATGTATGTAATATATGTTTTTTCTCTTATAAACATCAGCACCCACCCCATTGTTGCCCTGAAGAAGCTTTGTCTTAAAGCGAAACGCGTCGACAGACCAGGACGGAGTCATATTTGGGTCCATATTTACATAATTTATGACAATTGTTTACCCTAGACTATACCAGGCCCCATCTATCCTTTCTTTTCCTGGTCCTATGGGTGGTGCTCAGTCCTTTTCTTACGATGGTGCTTTTTTATGTTTAATTGTATATGTCAACTTGTAAGCCATTTTTGTAATAAAGTATATTTGTTTTAATTTGTTGTATCTCCATCCTTTGGTGTGCCCATAAAATCCAGCTATTTTTTGGGAGACCAGTTTCTCTCAATCCTTGGTATTGACAAATTGGATGTTGGCATGGTGGGGGTCCCCCTTTCCTAAAAAACATATAAAGAGCAGCAAAAAGGCAACACTTATGACAAACACTATGCTGAGCATGGCTGACATAATAAAAACACCCAGGGTTTCAAAAAAATGGTAGCATTAAATAATGACAATGGAGGCATCCCGTTTTGACAGGTGTGCAGGTGCAGTTGAGCGGCCCTGAATGTTGACATGACCCATTTGAGGACTACAGGTCTCAGCACCTATGTGAATGAAGCCATTAGGGTTCCTGGTTGTTCTACACCATATATGTGAATGAAGCCATAGCCTTAGGGTTCTCGGTTGTTCTACAACATACAGTATATGTGAATGAATCCATAGCCTTAGGGCTCCTGGTTGCTCTACAACATATTTGTAAATTAAGCCATAGCCTTAGGGTTCCTGGTTGTTCTACAACAGTGGTTCTCAACCCTGTCCCCAAGTACCCCCAACTGGGCATGTTTGGAGGTTTTCCTTTATCTTGCACATTTGCTTTAAATCATAGTCAATGGCTTGGTATTTTGGACAGTTATTTTATCTAAGAGAAATTCCCAAAACATGGCATGTTGGATGCCATGTACAGGATTGAGAACCACTGTTCTATAACATATATGTGAATGAAGCCATAGCCTTAGGGATCCTGGTTGTTCTACAACATAGTTAAAGCTAACTGCAGGGATCTGGATGGAAGTGGCATGTTAAAAGCTCTAACCTGTGTGCAGGTACACTTTAAAGCTAAAAGCCCTTCACCAGGAGCCATTTATTTTTTAGTAGCAGGCAATGGGGTCATTTTATGTATAAAATGTTAAAGTGGAAGTAAATCCTTTTCTGGCACCTGTACCTACAGGTAAGCCTATACTAAGTCTTACCTGTAGGTACAGTTAATATCTCCAAAACCTACACATTATGTCTTTACCTTGCAGGGTTTTTTTTTTTTTTTTAAATGGTGCAGTTTAATACAGCTTACAATCTTGTGAAAATCTATCTCAAAGTTTCTCCAACCATCCCCTTCCCATGCTTCCTCTATTGCAGACTCAGAATTATGCGTCAGTCCATTGACTTCAGTTGAAAAAAAAGCTTTGATCCACAGACAAGCAACAACAATGTGCTGCTAGAAGTTCTCAGCAGAAGAATTTAATTGACCAGGAATTTGACATTGTGTGGCAAAACTTTAAGTGTCATTTTAAGTAATGGAGACTAATCACTCACATCCATCCCTAAATTAATAGTTCTGGGTGGTAGATGCTTCAAATCTTAACTCCGGGCAGATATTAAAAACAAAAATGAATTCAGATATGTACTCGTTAAAAAAAAAAGGTAAGGAAAAGCTGTGGCCCAGATGCTGGCACTCCTTGAAGCCCTCAATGTCCTGGCGCACAATTCACACCAATCAGGCAGTGATGAAGCGTCACTTAAGGGGAACAATCTTATGAAGAGGAAAAAGCCTATGGATGCAAGTAATAAGGTAATTATTTCACCTTATTCCTATCCCCTAGACCAGTGGTCTCCAAACTGCGGCCCTGGGGCCCGATGTGGCCATTTGCTTACCTTTGTCCAGCTCTTGGGGCACTATTCCTCTTACTGATATGAGATACTAATCTGTCAACAAACACCAATGATGGGGCACCATTTCTCCCTCTGACTCCAATAATGGGGCACTATTCTTTCTAATGATGCCAATGGTGGGGCACTATTTTTCCACCTATTACCAAATGTTTACTCCCACTGATGCCAAGAAAATTTATATTGCCCCGGCCACAGTTTGGCCCCACCTAAGGTCTGAAGGACAATAAACTGACCCTTTGTTTAGAAAGTTTGGAGACCCCTGCCCCAGACAAAAAAAAATTATTTAAAGTGGTATTAAAACTTTAGTCTTTTAAAGCATTTTCAGAGCAGCTGATTTAATAATTTCATGAGTATGTAGCTTCTTTATGTTTTAATCCTTGGCTATGTTCCTGTTTAAGCTGGTGCTATGACCACTGCCCCAGGTTTCCTGTTTCAGGTGGCTCCTGTTGCTTGCAGCATCCTGTGGAGCCACCCTTGTATGCAGGGACCAGAGTTGTGCCTCACTACACTGTGTGCATTAACAGATACACACAGTCCCATAGCCTAGGATAGCAAGGCAGTCCCCTGTTCCTCCCTCCTCCTCCTCCTCCTCCTCATCCTACTCTCCCTTACCTTCTCCAAGCTAAAAGACTGACTGGAGACTGCACTGTCCATTCTTAACTCTTTCCTGTGGAGACCAGAAATTCAGGGAAGCTGAACTGAGAGAGCAGGAGCATTTAAAGTTGTAAATAATTTTAATACATAATTTACAGGGGAACCTTTTTTCTGTTGTTCTCAATATGTTAAGCAGAAATACGCTGAGGACTTAATACTGCTTTAACCCCTGCAGTGTGGAGAAGACCCCACAGCAAGGTAACAAGTCCTCTAGATGGAGTTCAAATTTAAAATAGTTCTAAAGCCAGGACATATTTCTACCCTAATGCATTTCCTGCATTAAGGTAAAAAAATGTCTAACTAGTTGTATCACTCCACCTGCCTAAATACTTACCTGAGTCCTATCTCGATCCAGCACTGTGCCCGTCTGCAGTCGCGTCTGTCTGTGTTCCTCTCCTCACAGGACGCAGAGACAGCAGTAGGAGCCATTGGCTCTTGCTGCTGTTAATCAAATCCTGTTAGGAGGGAACAGAAGGCAGGGCCGAGCCACGCTGTGTGTGTCCATGGATGCACACAGCCCAACTTGGTAGTGAGCTTACACGTATGACCCCACAGCAAATGGCTTGGTATGGGTGCAGACACAGAAGAAGAGGACCCAAGAGCACTGGCTGGGGACCCCAGGGGAGGTTCGGGGCCACACTGTATAATACCATTGCACAGAGCAGGTAAGTACACCATGCTTACTATTTTATTTAAAAAAGCTATGCTTTACAACAGCTTTAATCAATCATTAAATGTATTTTTTAAATGCAACCAGTGTAAATAAATGCATTTTTAAAGATATCCTTAACGACTCCTAAAAAACGTTTTATTTAATAGATTATATGTAAGCTGAAGCAGTTCTTTAAGTCACTGCTACTTGCCAACTGTGTATACAGTAAATCACAATCTTTCAAAGTATATGCTTTCACAATTTAAAAATCACAACTAATTTAAACAGATTAGATTCAGGGCTCATGAAATAAATGTTAACAAGTTATAAATTTCACATAATTAATATTCAATATAGGAAAAGCAACTATCATTATTAATCTTGGATCATTAATATTCATATGGCAATGAATGATCCTATATTGCTACATGGTATGAGTGAATTTACTGCTTGCAGAAAGCTGTCTAGAAGAAGTTACATTAGTTCAGTGTGAGGCAGCAAAGAGCGGCAGCTGTCAATGAATATTTCATTTGATATATCACAAGTGAAAGTATATGAGGGGAACATAGCCAGGAAAGCTTTTCAAGGGCAGTGAATTTTTCACCCTGTTGTGCTTTTTATCTAAGTCAAGTCTTCGCTGATGAGCTAAAACCTATTTGTAAATCCTCTCAAGTGACAAGTGAAACATTTTCAGGGGCAAAGGATTTGTCTTACTATTACTAAAAGCGTATTTAAGTAATTTAATTTAGTAATTACTTTCAATACAAACATATGTTGTTAAGCGATGTTAGTAGCATGGATCAATAGTCTATTTTTATAATAAATTAAATTTAAAACAACTGCAACAGAACCCTTTTTTTTATCAATTTCCTAAATTCAAAAACAAGGAGATTTCCTAGTAACGAAAGACTTTTATTGCTGTGGTCAATTATCAAAGGGCGTAACAGAGTGCCTGACGGGCTAAAACAAGAAATCCTCTGACAAAAAAAACATTAAAGCTGTTCTCCAGGCCAATCTGTTATTTTGGTTTGAGATTGGAAGTAGAAGGGTGAGATTTACTGTCAGGCTTTCATTGCTTTGTGTCTTTGTTGTGGAGATTTTCTCTAAAGCTGGGCATTCACTAATAGATTTTACTACATTTTACTTTAACTCAGTGCAGCAACTGTTTATATAATCTAATCATCAAAAAATAAAAGGAAAATTAATAAGACAGCACTGCCTGTTTACCAATAAATAATTATAAAATGTGCATTCATATATATTATTCATAAATCACAAAGTGCCTCAATTAATATTTCATATATCATAAAGTGCATATATACAATTCCAAAAAAGCGCATCAGTAGAAATATAAATATTAAAATGTACCAGTGCAGATAAATCATTATTAATTAAGATAGAAACAGTTCCAAATAGTCCATAAGTAAATAAATCTTCATCCAATAAAGTGTCCTGTGCAAAAAAATTCCAAGGTGTTCTCGGTACTAAAATAATGGCATATACACAGTCCCAATTCTTCTCATGACCTTCAAGTGTCCACCACAAGATATGCTAATTAAATCACCAGAACCAATTGCTTGGAAAACCAGCAGCAGCGCATGAACGGATAGTACACAGGAATTATAGGGGTTGATTTACTAAAGGCAAACAGACTGTGCACTTTGCAATGTGCAGTTGCCCTCTGCAAATGCAGTTGCTCTAGAGCTTAGTAAATGAGGTAAAACTTCACATTACAAAGAATACCCAATCACGTGCAAGGCAAATAAAAAGAAATTCCTTTTTGCTTGCACGTGATTGAAAGATGATAGTCAGCAGAGCTTCTGCTCATTTACTAACCTCTGGGCAACTGCACTTTGCAAAGTGCACAGTCTATTTGCCTTTAGTAAATCAACCCCATAGTGTCCAGTCTTGGCAGGTCTCCCTCCAGAATCACCATACATTGATACAATATATACCTGCTCTCTGCTGCTGGTTAAACTGAGGTTGCTATGTATGTCTGTACTGTACTGCATCTCCTTTTCATGGCCTCCATCTGAGCAGGTGTTGGTGACTGACAGGGCCGGTGCAAATAGTTTTGTCTACTTGCATTTTGACTACCCCACCGTCCTCCCACACCTCCCTCATCATCCTCCCACCACCACCTACCCCCATCAACCCCCCCACAATGGCAGTCCTGTAGCCAGGGCAGCCATCAGAAATTTTGGGGCCCCTTACACAGCTTCAGGCCTGGGCCCCCCGGGACCTGACCACCAACATTCCCCAGGGTCCTCTCCACAATATATCCCAGCCTCCAGCCAGCATCATCCATCCCTATCAACAATATAGGGATATATTGACAGGGATGCCAGCGAAGGTGGATGGATGGATAATGCTACCTCTGCCCGGCATCCTTCCACATGGCTTCATCCATCCCTCTCCATAATATATCCCCACCTCCACACAGAATCCTTGAGAGGGATGGAGGCGGAGGGATGGATGATGGCCGGGGGAAGGCGGAGAGATGGATGATGCCAGGCGGAGGAGGAGGAATGGAGGTACTGCCTGTACCCCCCTGATGGCGGCCCTGCCTGTAGCCATTTTTTACATGTTTTAAAAATCATTTTAGGCCTGAAGATTACTTAAAAGCCCCAAAATATTATTTTTAATTTTTTTTGACAGCAGACACCCTAAAAAATAAAATGTTGGTAGTTCTTTTTTTTATGTTACACAACATTAGCGCAACAGTTTATGAAAGGCAACATTTCAGTAAAAAATACATTAAAGTTAAAATCTGGGCACATAAATGCAATTTATTGCCTAATTTTTTTTGGTAAAATATAAAAGATGAGGTTGTGCCAAGTAAATAGATGCCCAGGTCAAACCTTAAAATTGCATGTGCCTGCAAAGCCTTAAAAACCCCTATAATTCATCAGTTTAAAGCTATGCAGGAGCACTGGTGCTAAAATTAGCACTGCACTCCAGCTGTGGTGAAACTACAAGTCCCATGAGACATTGCAAGACCCTGACAATCACAGGCATGACTTCTAGAGGCAGAGGCATGATGGGATATGTAGTTTCACCACAGCTGGAGTGCCATGGTTGCCTACCCCTGCTCCAGGGCATCTTGGCACACTGAACTGTGGAACTGTGGAGTCTCCTTGTGCTCTTAGACACTTACTCTAAAGTGATTTTTATATTGTTTTATCCTTCATTAAATGTACTACTTTTTAACACATCCTTGCGTCCTGTCTGCTTACCTTGTTTGTATCAGTGATAGGAGTGTAGGATTAAAAGTGGTTGTAAAGCCTAAACATTTTTTTTTTGCATAAACATTTTATTACATTTTTAGAAGAGATACAACCAAAATAAACTCCACATACATTACACAATGATGTAAATCGTAGATGACAAATCAAATAAGTCACAAAATTAACAAAGCCTACCACAAGGTAGGAGGAGGGTCCCGTACCAAGAAGACCCCCCCCACATAAGAGTATGGCAAACTTATACAAACATTACTAACATTGGACCCATATTACTGGAAGCAATTCCTGAGATAGCTGGGAAATGACCACTATATAAAAGCGGGGAGCATATTACTTATTTAAGGACAGGTTGGTCAACTAGTAGTAAAGAGCATGAATATAGCAGGTGGCTATCTCAGGTTCTTCCAAATACTGCCACTCACACCCACCAAAGCCAAACTATGTGTCCAAAAAAAAAAAGGGAGGGGCGGGGAGAAAAGAGGGGACTAAACATTTTTTATCTTAATGCATTTCTTACATTAAGGTAAAAATTTTTAGGTGTCAGCATTCCCCCTCATCCCCCCCTTTTACTCACCTGAGCCTTCATCTGATCCAGCGATGTGCACGTCTGCAGTTTTTCATTCCCCTCACTTCCCGGTCTCGCTGGCTTTGCTGGTGCATCAGGAGCCATTGGTTCCCAGTGCTGTCAATCAAAGTCAGTGACGAGGGAACGAGGGGGTGGTATCAATGTCTGTGTCAATGGATGCAGCAGTGGGAGCTCGGGTGCGAACATGCACGAGTGCCCCCATGGAAAGCAGCTTCCCACGGGGCACTGGACAGAGTGGAGGGGCCTGGAGCACCGACGGGGGGGGGCACAAAAAGAGGAGGTTTGCATCTGCTCTTTGAAATTCCATTGCACAGAGCAGGTAAGTATAGGCATGTGTGTTATTTAAGAAAGAAAATGTACCTTTACAATCACTTTAAGTATCCTCTGGCACCTCCAAACAGCAACAATATACTGTATATTATACTACAACAATATATGGATATTGTTACTCTGTTCCTATAGCTACTCAAGTACAGATATTTTTAAACATGCCAGAAATTTAAGAATCACTTAAAGGACCACTATAGTGTAACACAAAGGTGAACAGATATTGTCACGTGGGTCACACATCATCCTCTGATGTGGCCGGTGATCTCAAATCAGGGAAGCACAAGGCCATACTCTGGGATGGTGGGTTGGCAAGCCCAGATGAACGGGTTGCTGATCCACCAGCCCAGAGCATCAGCGTGCATAGAGTTGACGCCATATATCTTACAACAGTCACCTTTAATTCTTATGGTTTAAAAAATGTTTCCAATAAAAATGTTGTTCCTCCCTTAGGCTTGGTTGACACTTCTGCATGAGGCTGCCGGCGCGGGAATGGCAGCGATTCCCACACCAGCAACCACCCACAATGAATATGCACTGTTCTGCGAAAACGTGTGGGGCTGCCATTCATTCTAAATGACACCCTCATGCAACTAAAACCGCAGTGTGTGTACGGGAACCGCAGGCAATTCGCATGGTTTTTGAAAAGGTGCATGCTCCTTTTTTTTGTGGAAAGGCGGGCACGGCTGCCCATGGGAGTGAACCTAGCGTAAAAGTCCATTTGAAATGACATGCTAATCTTAGTCTATCTTTTCCACAAAGTAAAAATGTTGCTGCACAATTTTGCTGCTTGTCTTGAAATCTTTCTATAAACATGTGGCTTCTGAGAAGTCATATTCACCTTGTGAGTGTTGGAAGGACACTATTGCCCTGTGTAGGGGTCCTGAAGCAATGTGTAATGTTGTAACATTGGACAGGATGTGTATGCGATTCTGTGATATCCATTCACCATGTAGAAGCAGAGGACAGGATTTGTGTACCGGTGTCTGTGTGATTGCTGCTAGCAAATATGCAATTATTTATCAGTTTTTGGTTAGCTATGAGATGAACAGCAAAACCTTCACCAACAGGGTCAGCTGCCTTTTAAGTAGTAAATACAAATCCATAAAATGAAAACTATTAACTTTTCAGCTGGAATTTCTGATGCTAAAAGGTTTATATCGCTCGTTTATTTGATCAGGCATGTCCTTCTAAGTTTACAATCCACATGGATGCACGAATGGCTGGTTTGAGATCCGACCCAGAATAGGCAAAAGGTACTGTATTTGCAAATGGTTTGTGTCAAATGATTTGCACCATTTTTAATCAAATGTGGTGTTAGATGGGCATTGTGAATGTGCCTTAATCCTTTCCAGCCCTCCTTGTGCTGTCCTGCCTTGTCCCTTAGCTAATCAGATGGGTTTGTTTCAGAAAAAGTAAGTACATAATCCTGAAGCAGCACACCCACCATAAGCCTGTGTGTTATACTATCACTATATATATTAGGCAATATTCCTATTGGCCCGTGACTTTTATCATACAGGCAACTAAGTGAACAGACCTTTTAGATAGCCACATTAATCAAATACATTTGTAAAAGTGTAATTTTATTACATTGCCCCATTTTAACCTAAGCATCAAAAATATATATATATTTTTTTTTTAATGAGGAAACAAATGGCTTTGTCAATCAGTTTCCTTTATCTGTTGCAGCAGGGACTTCTTCTTGTCTTTCTAGGTAGTTTTTTTTTTCAGAAAATAAAAAAATGCTGACTATTGTGTCCTTACATCTCAACCTTTTTTAGAAAATTGTGGAAATACTAGAGGCTCTTGGGGTTACACATTTTTGGATACATTGGCCATATAAGGAACAGACTGCAAAAGGCTAGATTGCTTTGTGTCTTTGTTGTGAAGATTTCTAATGCCCCGTACACACGGGACGACGATCGTGTTCAACACGTCGTACTCACGACCGTTGCATGCAGAATCGTTCGTCTGTGGCGGCACTGTCAACAGTTGAACGTACGACGGTCGTTCGTGGGAGTTGTATGTGCAGACTACAAAACTTGGTCGTGTCAACAAGCTCGCATACGACCGTTGAGTCGTGTGTAGAGCAGCTGTGTTCAACAAAGTTGTATTGTGCTAAACACGCATGCGCCAAGTCCGGAACGGGCGGAAGTGTCCGTTCGTGTACAACTAGGCTTCAGTTTCACAGTTGCAGATTCGTTTTGATTTTGACAATTCCATTCAAATAGTGAAATGCGGCGCACATTAGCATCTTTTTCAATGGGATAATAACGAAGATGCACCTTGCTAGTGGTACACATGATACTAATGTCATACAAGTCAGCTGT